>CACRXK020012390.1:0-15177 GCA_902702795.2 Paramuricea clavata
CCACGAATCCCATACCTCTCAAGCTTAGAAAATAGTATATCATGGTTTAAGGTATCAAATGCTTTAGACAGATCTAAGAAAACACTTGCTGTTATTTCTTTTTGATCAATAGCAGTTGCAATTTTATTTATCAAGTGAGTAAGAGCAAGATTGGTTGAGTGGTTAGTTCGAAAACCAAACTGGTGGCAGTAGTAAATTTCAAGTTTATTAGTAAATTCTACCAAACGATTATACATGACCCTTTCATAGATTTTTGAAAAACTAGACAAAATTGAAATTGGTCTGTAATTTGTGAATGTATCTACCTCACCAGCTTTATAAATAGGAATTATTTAGCTACTTTTAACTTATCTGGGAATAACCCTGCCTCAAGTGAAGAATTAATTACCAGCATTAATGGTTCAGATATTAATTCAAACGATTTTTTTATGATATGTATACGTAGGTTGTCGTAGCCAGGTGCTTTTCCATTTTTAAACGACATACATATCTCTCTCAGTTCATTAACAGTTGTAGGTTTAAGGAATATGGTTTCACTAATAGTAGGGCCTAAAAACTCATGAAATGAACGATTTGTTGGGGGAATCTTACGCACAAGGGATGGGCCAATTTCAGAAAAATATTTACAAAAATCATTGGCAATTTTAGAGGGTTCATTGATAGTCATGTTATTTGATCGAAAAGATGACGGTAGTGAGGGCTTTTTACGTTTTAGGTTAGTGACTTCATTTATTAATTTCCATGTTGTTTTCAAATCACTTTTAGCTAATTCAAATTCTTATCGTAGTAAGTTTTCTTTGATATTCTAATTAGGTGATTCAATTTATTTTTGTATCTCTTATATTGAGAGTCGCGTACAGGGGTAGGGTTTGCGAGATATTTTTTGTATAATTTATTCTTTTTTTAACAGAAGTCAGCAAACCTTTAGTAATCCATGGTGATTTTGATTTCCTACAAGAATTCAACTTAGATATTTTTAGGGGAAAACAATCCTCAAAATGTCTATAATATTCTTCGGCAAAAACATCGTAAAGTCTATTTGGATCCTGCCCTATCAAGACCCATTCTAAGTTAATAGTGTCAGAGTTCTTCTCGATGTATGAATTGACAGATCCGTCATCGACGTTCTCGTACGATTTCTCGGCTATTTCAGCTTGTTGACACTTAAGTTTGGCCCATTTTGACCTACACTCAAGAAATTTCTTAAGCCTTTGGCGTGTAACTTCGCGAAGTTGCTCCGTAACGCCATCAAAATGCATAAAACATGAGGATATATATTCGAGTTTTATAAATATCTTCAGCCATGTTTATTTGCATAACTGAGCGTGTTTCCCTTCGAAGCATGTGCGTTGGTTGTGCACGTGCGCAGTGCGAGTTTGGCTGAGTTGCGCATGCGTATTTGCTATCAAAACAATGGCGGTTCGAATATTTCGAAGCGCGAAAATATCAAACTTTGGAGGGACTTTTCTCCCAATTGTGCACCTGTTTCGCTTGGGGAGCAACGGATTCTGATAAAGTAAGTTTTTACCTATTTATTCATGTGAAAATTGCGTAGTTCCACGAGGGGTGCAACGGAATCCGTTTTCTAAGTATCTTTTCGATGCTCATCCCACGGCCTATGGTGGAATGTAATCTCAGAATTCTAGAAGGTCGTAGACCTGATATGTGTATTAATCTTATTAAGTCGTTGCTTGACCCTGGTCATAAACTGCATGATTTGTTGCCACCTAAAGTTTGTGAAATTAGGAACGGAGAAACAAGATTAAGTGGAGAATAGTTTTATAATTTTAACTGTCGGACACAACGTTTTAAAAATAGTGCAATTGTCTTTGGAGTCGAACAATATAATAGTAATAATTCTTAATAGTTAATACTTAATAGTAGTCAGTCTTTAAATTAATATAGTAACTGTAGGAGTATCCTTGTAAATAGAGTAGTGTGTAGGATGTATATTCTTCATTTTTAACTGTAATTCGCATTATAGTTTAGTGTTTAACTACTTAATGTGAAATTTTAGAAAATAATAATAATAAAATAAAGTTAGGTACTTGCTCCCGGTGTATGTACAGGATGTACATCGAGTAATTGTAAGCCCTTTCATGTCTTCAGTCGGTTCAACGATGTTTGCAGAGTATTTACATATTTGAGACAACTCTACAGGTTTCTTACAAACAGTTTTTCTCAATTTAATTTCTTCCCGAATGTTAAAGGTTCGCGATACTTTCCAAAATTCCATTGTTTTTATTTATACATAGAAAAAAATATTTCCAGGTCCGTTGGACTTGGAAATTCTTCTTCTCCAACACCCCCAGCTCATGGCCACTACAAACTAAAAACCTTAAAAGATGAAGACTTGTGGATTCCTAAACCTAGAATGTAATTGCATGGGGAACTCTTGTCGAAAGGGTAAATGGTTGGGTGGGTTTAGGAATTGTCTTTCTCAAGATTCTTGACGTCTTGGGAAAATTGCTCTGGAGGAGGTCCGTAAGATTTCTGGCAGAAGTCCTGACGACTTTTTGGCAGAGGTGCTGATCATGAAGATGAAGTCAGGGGCGAAACTTGATGGGGGTATGGCGGTGTGACGCCCCCCCCAAAAAAAAAAAAATACGAATGATCTGGATTGGCAGGGCGAGTCATCTGGATTGGCAGGGCAATCAAAGAGTTTAAATGATAGAATGTAGAGTTATTAAGTAACTTACAGGGCTTCTAGAGGGAATTGAATAAAATTTATAGACCCAAATTTTACAGATATTGATCCAAAAATAAGGGCTTCACACATGTTTTAACAGGCATTTGCAGAGAAAAATATTTCTGACCCTTTATTTAACTGGTTTATGTCCGGAAAAATTTTTCGACCCTTTCTTTTAATGTCCGGCAAAACGTTTTTCCAAAAAAATAGAAAAAAAGGGAAAAATAGAGGCCAGAAAAAAAAATTTGCTGCAGGGCACCATCGGTTTTGGCAGGGCAATTCTGGCAGATACCCCCCGAATTAAAAGGGCTAGCTAGTTTCGCCCCTTGATGAAGTGCCCAAATCTGGAATTTATTTGGCGCAATTGGGACATGAGCCCGTTCCTACACTACTCGGGACTTTCCAAACAGTTGTAAGTGTTTATAGGAACTTCTAGAGTAAGTCTTTAGAGATCTTTTCCAGCATTAATCGCAAAACCCAACTCGAAAGTTCGCCACAAGTGCTTTCATCCCATTAAACTAAACCGTGTCGATCTTGACACTCCTTGCAGTCAAAATACTAGAACCTTCCCACTTCCGCTTCTTCAACTTGTTTTGTACAGTATTTCTGCAATTTGTTCTATTTTTCTGTAGTGATTACCGCTTTATTATCGACAAGTATCGCGGTAGAATTTCCCTTTCTTTCCCGTTTATATACGTCAATTTGTAGCAAAGGATACACCTTTCGTTAGATTCTTTGCATAAAAGTTGCGAAATTTTGATTTTAGTACGTCAAATGATTGTAGTCGGTAATTTTAAATTTGTACACTATGATCGGCGGTTTAAAACCGATTAACTCGCAACTTTTATGCAAAGAATCAACGAAAGGTGTATCCATTGCTACAAATTGACGTATATAAAGGAAGGGAAGCGAAATTCTACTGGACCCTCCGCGATGATTTGCCGAGAAAGCGGTAATCGCTACAGAAAAATAGAACAAAATACAGAAGTACAAAACAAGTTACACGGAAGCGGATGTGGGAAGGTTCTTGTATTTTGACTGTAAACGTCACTGATCGAAAGAACTTTCTCTGAGCTACACGAACGTCTGCGAGGGAGACTAAATGATACTCGGCTTCGCCTCGTATCTTTATATCTGATAAAACACTGCTGCTCATGTTTTAAATAGTACCTCAAACACGACTACAAATTCAATAGATATACTGCCTTATTAGTATTCTTTATATAAAGGATACTAATGAAGACACGACAACAATCACTACAATAGATAGTTAGATACTGCCTTATTAGTATTTTTTATATAAAGAATACTAATTAGGAGTGTTTTATCAGGTTTAAAGCCACTGCACGTGACATATTATGGTTGACATGATTTGCCAATAAGCTTATGAATTATTAATGATGTTTGAAGTACTGTTTAATAAACGAGCAGGAGTGTTTTATTAGGTTTAAAGCGAGCGCGCAGCGCGAGTGGCTTTAGACCTAATAAAATAATAATAATATTTAATATTTAATATTTATATTGCGCAAATTAACATGTTATAGTTTGATCAAATGCACAACACTCCTGGTCGTTTATTAATTAAACAGTACATAAAGTATTGGCAAAGAAAATGAGAGTCTTACACTTACGAAGTACACTGTTAGGCCACAGGCATGGACGTTTCTCATAAGAACTGGGAGATGGCTACGGGAAAGTTCGCTTTATATATGTACAAAAAGAATGTTGTCGTCAAGTTTTTGAAGGACCTGTCTCAAGGGTTTGGCATGCATATACTAGCTAGTATATTCTTTAATTAGGACGTTTTATGTATGACGTAGGAGTTTCAAATAACATACCCTTTCTCGAAAATAAATCGACATATTCCGCTTATACCGCAATACCAGCTATAAAACAAAATGCTCTGTTGGTCTATTCAGCGTTTGTTCGCTGGGGTCATTAATAAAGTAGAGACGTGCTCTGCGACAGTAGAGTCCCGCACAAATTCGACGAGAGGTGCAAGTAAGTCTAAAAGTATGAAATTCGTTGGTTCAATACGCACTATATTGTTTAATACTAAGATAGATAGATAGATAGATAGATAGATAGATAGATAGATAGATAGATAAATAGATAGATAGATAGATAGATAGATAGATAGATAGATAGATAGATAGATAGATAGATAGATAGATAGAGAGATAGATAGATAGATAGATAGATAGATAGATAGATAGATAGATAGATAGTAGATAGATAGAAAACTTTATTTAAAGACGCTGACCCCGTCAATCGAAGCTGATTTCCACGAGTGGCGTGTACAAAAGTATACATATAAATATACAACCTCGTACCCAGGATCTAATATAAAGCATTTTAAAAGCTATTTACAAAATTATATATAAGATAAATAGTATTATATATAACGTATTAATTAATTAGTATAATAATCTATTACAGTTAGATCTATATTTACATTACCTATATCAATCAATGTGAGTAGCGATTTTCTTTCGAAAGAAAGAAAGGGTTTGCTCTCTCTAATTTCTTTGGAATAGAATTCCAAAGGTGTGCATGCTCCGTCATACATAAACCTTTTTTTTCATATTATTAGTACGCGGTTGCGGTAAACAAAGACTACTCAAAATGTTCCTAATTAAGTTTGTAGTTTGTCATCTCACCTTTATATGTGAAGAGACCTACTGTGACATACAGTTAGGATCACGTAAAATGCACCTAAATTTACAGTAGCCAAACTATTATAACTTTCGATGTTAAGGAGTATCACGTATTTGATTTTTTTGGGGGGAGGGGGTCAAACACTCAAAGGATTTTTTTTACCTGGATCGGATATTTAACGTTAAAGGTTGTAAATTATGATAGACTCTTAATTTGTATACTGTATAGGTGGCATAATAAAGGTGTGTTTGGGTGGGAGAAAGGCCAGACAAACTCGTTTTCCGTGAGATAGTTAGGGGGTGTTCCCCATAATATTTTGAAACTAGAGGCTTTTAACTTCTTGCCAGAGGCGTAGGAACCGGGAGAGCACAAGAATAATAGATAATATTTATTATTTCTAGGGGGGGACACATGGCCTCGAATTTTTTTCAAAGGACCAAAAGTGTCCTTTTTTGTGTTGAAAAGTGCCTTTTTGTACAAGCGAATGTCTTCTTTGTTTCCTGGACACATTTACGTATGCCTTTTTTGACAAGCTAGTTATGTTGCAATCTCGTTCCCAGAGTATGCCTGTTCGCGGCCGCGAACAGGCATACTCTGGGAACGAGATTGGTTATGTTGTAAATACTATTCTGCGTCATGTGAGTAAAACTGTGGCAATTGATACACCAGGCGGAAATCTTAGTTTAAAGATAAAGACTAGCAAATAACTTTTAAACAACATTGTTTACAATAACATCTTCAAAGCAATCTAAATGAATTTACAGGGTATGGTATATATATTCACAAAATAATGGTTTAATATTACAATAACGGTCACATATAGTTTGAAAGAACAAATGAATAGAAAGAAAGGAAAACATGACTTATCAGTAACTAGCTACCGATAAGTTGTTTTCCTTTCTTTCTATTCGTTTGTTCTTTCAAACAATGTAACCGTTTTTGTAATATTAAACTATTATTTTGTAATTATATCTACCATACCCTGTAAATTCATGTGAGTAAATCCAGTGAAAGAAATTTGTAGGAAATTTCGATGTTTATTTGTCAGTAAAAATTTAAACGTTCATTGTTCGAAATTTGGGCAAATAAATGTATTATATTAGGCATGAAATATGATATGGCCGGAAAATTGTTTTCTTGATACTCAATGACGGCATTTCTGGCATTTTCTGGAGAATCCACAAGGAAAACGAGTAAATGAGAATACTGTTTTAAATAAGGTTATTTTTTTTGCTAATTTGGTTACTGCACATTTGTGTTTTAAGAACTGCACAAATGGGTTAGAATTGCACATTTTGTGTATAACTGCACGATAAAATAAAGCCCGAATAGAGTTCTACCAACCGAAAAGAAGAAAAAAGTAAAAAATATAGAATATATACTGCACTCCTTAGCTTGGCGCCATATTGAATTTCGCGGTCTCGCCGGTGAAGGCCTGGGGACTAGGTGCTTTTTGGAGGCTCTACCTTCACCTGTTGCTTTCAATCTCGTTCCCCGAGCCTGCGATCCTCGGGAAGGAACGTGAGGCTCTGGGATAATCTGTTTCAGGGAGGAATCTGATTGGACGTTGATATGGAATGCGCAGTCTGGTCTTAGCCAGGATTCCTGGCTTCCGGCAACGGATTATCCCAGAGGCTCACGTTCCTTCCCGAGGATCGCAGGCTCGGGAAACGAGATTGCTGTTGCTCTGTATCTGAAACATCCTCGTTACCAGGGCCTCTTGGCCTCACGCGAGCGAGTGATCGAGTAAAAATGGCCCTGGGGAGGACTGAATGAGCCTGTCTTAGTATAAAACAACGTTTGTGATTTTAATAGCAATGACAATGGCTTCAGTGACGTTTTTAAGTTTAGGAATAGGCAATCAGAACCATACTGGTGTCACAACAATAGTTTTATGCAACAACAGTTCCTATAGTTGTTTGATAGAAAAAAAACTAATAAAAAAAGTGTAGTTTGAAATATGATCATGTCGTGGCCTGTGGTTTCGTGTTCTTGCAGTGTCGCGAACTGCCAAAATATCTTATATGCAATGAAAATTTAAAAGCAATTTACTTGTATGAATGTGAACCTAAATAATGTATGAAGATGTGGGTCATATGGTGGTTAGACCTAAAGAGTATGACCACCTTGTACTAGTCTGCGCCGGCATACTTCAAAACACATGTTTAAAACATGTGTTGTGAAGTATGCGGCGCAGGCTACGTTGTGCTAAAAATAGGTGACTAGCCAGGCTGATATCAATATAGTAAATGGACAAAGCAACACCTGATTTGTTGAAGAGTTTTTCTGTTTTTGTGCATGGAAAATTTAAGCAAAAGCTATAGCAATATTTTAGAGCTGATGAAAAATGGTCAATACAGGCCGAGCTTTCTTGCGCTATAGACATCATTATCTCCGAGTGTCCTCTAACCACCATACTTAGAGAGTAAAAACATAGCCTATAACGATTGTATGATGACGTGTATGAGAAAGTTTATTAATTTCTTTAAATATTCATAGCCTTCAATCAACTGTCTGTATCATAGATATCGATATCTATGGTCTGTATATGTAAAATATCCCTTGCTTGCTATGTCTTTGCAACTGATAATACGAATGATTTGAATATTTGACATTGTTGATGTATAGATATAGCTTTACAAAACGAAGTTTATTGCTTTATATTCCGCTCGTATTCCGCGTCAATTTACCATTTAAATACTAGCAATATGAATTATGAGCTTTTAATAAGCCTTGCTGTATGCAATAATTTAGACTTTACTTAGAATTATTGATACTTTGATATACTATGCTTGTGATGTTACTCTGAGTGTATATCCACACCGGGCGAGCTTGAAAAATATGCCTGGCCACGGTGGGAATCGAACCTACAACCTTTGGAATACTAGCCCATCACAAGCATCATATTCACCTGAGTAATTAGTAAACAACACCAACACACGGAAAAATCAAGAAAAAATTTGATATACGAGTTTAAAATTCCAGACGCAATTATTAATACTGCACTTGAGACAGTTTATCAATAGCTAAGGACTGTTCTTAATTTGCGATAATCGACTTCCAAAGTTCACGTTCGTTACTGTATGTTGTTATCATATATTTACTTTGTCAGTTGTGACTTGTGGTGAAGAATAACGAGACACGTTCAAGACGCATTCTAAAAAGTAAAAAGTCTTGTTTTTCTTTTTGTAGTTGAAGCTCTTTTTCCATCATGCCGGGAACAAGAATCGCGGATGAAGATCGTAAGAAAATCGATAAGAAATTCATCTGCACCAGTTGTGACATGTTGTTGTGCATGCCCATGCAAACTCAATGTGGACACTTGATGTGTTTTTCTTGCCTGCAAACATTGCTAGAGTATGTTAATTTTCCGTTTATTACTGTTGAACCGGCCAGTCTGGTGCCCCTTCCACTGTGCAGACGCCGCACGCCCGGCATGATGCTTCACTATCAAACGAGGTTTGATAACTTGATCCTTAAGATCGAATATTGAACAGTGCCATACTGATGAAAACTATTCTTATTATTCAGCGGTTCAAACCCAAGATGTCCTGAAGATGGTACAGTAATCGAAAAAGAACAAGTGAGTGGTTACATTTACATATTTATATATTCGGACACTTTTGTTCCGTGGTAGGCATCTGAGTCATACAAAAATGTTATTTGATGCCAGCGGGCATAATACTCAAATGCTTGGTTAAATGGTATGCTTACATCCCAGACTGCAGAGTTGGGCAGCAGCGCACCCGAGATTATCGAAATCATCTTTGTTAGCGCACCAAAATATATTGCGCAATATTTCCCGAACCTTAACACGCACCTGAGTTTCTTGTTGTGACGTCACGGATTAAAGTACAGTTATTACCCTTGCACAAAAACAGTTAATTTATACATTTTACAACGATGCACTATGAAGTATATAGTGTGCAAAGGTAGGCCAAGCTGTAGAGAGTAGCAGCTACTTTTATACAGTCTACTTCTATTTTATATATACGAGCTGTGTAAGATACTCTAAAAATGGTTCACATGCAGTTAAGTTTATACTCTAGTAAAGAAATTACGTTTGTGCATCACGGTTCATAACTTCATATTTCATCCTGAACAACTACATGGGGACATCTGACACTCTCCCTTCTTAGTCGGTCGACGACTTTACTTGTGCTATGCCTTCTTGCTGCTCGTTCCCGAGCATCAACGAATAAAGGCAAGCGGTGTTTTGATAGACCATGGCTTTTGTCCCCATCAGTATAGAGAGAAGCTATTTTTCTCATTGTTTTAGGGCCAGCTCTCTGTACTAAGGTGGTGTTTCCTTGGTCTCCGTTTTTCTTGTGCGCAGCCACTACACTGTAGAATCCCTCCACAATCGCCACTACACTGTAGAATCCCTCCAATATACAGTAATCATTAGTCATTACTTATTTATATTTTGTAATAAGGATAGTGTAGTAATAGTACCTGGAAAGTACCCGGGTCTACTTCATCGTCCTCGTCATCGCCATTTTCTTCGGCATCCTTGTTGGGAACCAGCTCCTTCCAATGCTTTGATAGCTTCGGAAATAAATCTTTCGATAGCATATCTCCTGCCTCGACGTCCTTCAAATTGTCTTCACATTTCTCTAAAACGTCATTTAGTCGAGTGTACCATGCAATAATTTTCCAAGGTGCTACATTGATGGCTTGGCTTCGTATCATCAAAGAAACCACATGCTTCAGGATATCAAGCATTCCACACAAGTCGATAACGAAGTCTTGCCCACGTACCTAAAACGAGATTGCAAGAATATACATAAATTTTACATCTTCAAAATGCATACACGTATTCAAGTATTGCTCTAATGGCTTATTAATTATATATCGCGTTTCACAATTTTAAACCATCGCGTGTTTTTATATTATAATCTATCTAAATTTAATAAATGCATTTTGTAACCTGGTACTTTGTTTCTTCTTCTTCTTCGTCATCTTTGTCCTCTCGATATGCCATAAAACTTTTCATTAAGGCTACGAAACTGATGTAAATCTTCTCCCACTGCTCATAGGAGGAACTAAAAAAACGGGTTGTCGAAAATGTGACAGTCTCGAGTGCTTTTAAACCCAAAGATCATGCCAGTCCTTTGTATTCCACATGACCACGACCACGATGAAACATTGTGTGGAACTTGTTAGCTCTCTTTATTAGGCGCTTCATAAAAGAGGACGAGATATCCTTTTCACGTAAATCGACCATCGCTAGATCCATCCAGTGAGATACGTCCCATGGAGTTAGGAAAAAGAAGTCCATTTTGGAACGTACTCGACTGGTACTGCCCGTCAGCATGAACAGCTACAGTACATACAGAAAAGTGAAAAAAATTGAATTGAAGTGACAAATTTTGAAGGCAAACACTCACAAAAAAACGTTTCAGGTTCAAACATTTTTTTCTACAGTATGATGTGTATTCAAGACTACTTTTCACAGACACCCAATTCATTACCACTAAGGCTTACTGTATGTTTATTTACTACAGGTGGCATACTGTACCTCTCACATAATGCATGTCGTTTTCATCAAAATCCAGCTTCTTCTTCAGGACATCTGTCACTTGTTTGGCTAGGTCTTCACCATCTCCCCCCTCAATGTCAGCTGTTCTTTCTGCGACTGAATATACTATTGGAGCATCTATGGGCACTGCAGCTTGCTTTCCTTTGAAAGGTAACAGGATCATAACTGCATGGTTGGTATCTCTGTGGGGAGTAGACTTATCGACTGCCAGAGATATGTGTGGACGAAGACCAGTTGATTCCAATGGCTCTTTCAGATAATTATTCGTTTGAGTTAAAGCATAATGATAAGCAGCCAAGATAATCTCTGGAAACTGGTTCCTGCAAATTAGGTGGAGGCATAAAGCTACATAAAAACATCATCTGTTTTTAGATGAATTAATAAATAAATAGATTGTCTGTCTGATCCAGATTCCAGAAACTAAAGTTATATTACTCATTAAACTTTTGCAAAATTAAAAACAATGTTTTAAATCTTACCGTCCATGCCCAATATTTCCCACATCTGCACCACAGGATGACAAGAAACCTACCATCGTTTCATATGCCATTCCAGCAGATTTCATTTTGCACACTTGAATAGCAGCACTTACAAGATTGGTGTTGATGTCCATGATCCTTTTCTTCTTATTATTCTCAGTTAATATATACTGCTTGGTTTGTAATGCTCTTGACCACTGCTACGGATTGAACTGCACCCCACATGCTCTATTATCATCTTTTTCAAGCTATACCACTGCTGATTCCCTCCAGTCATCAAGGCTTCTGTTTTCTCCTTTTCATAAACCAACCCTCCAGCCCATGAACCTAGTGTTATTTGCCTTAATTATTGAAACAAAAGAAAACTCTTGTAAGGTTATGGACATGCAAAAACATTACCACACAGTGTTGGTAGCCACTCTTGTCTACTGTAGGCACCAAAGAACAGAAGGCTAGGAGCAATAATAGTATACGTATGAATAAAATGGTACTTACTGTGGTTTTTAAGTTTAATAAACTTAGTAAACTGTACAGTCAGTTGTTAACTGATCAGAAGATACTTACATCTTCTTTGGACGAGACAAATAAAATTGTTGACATGGGTAGCATGTAACTTTACAACCATCGTCAAGAATTTCAACACAGATGCCAGGGTGTTCAACCTCCAATAGGTTTGCAGCTGTGATAATTGCTCTAACATCAGAATTAACTCCATGTTCTCCTTCAGGTCATTTTTCTTTTCAGGAATGGTAAGAGATTGCAGCATTACCAGTATACGATTTATGTCACCTTGCATCTTTTCAATGGGTGTCCCTGGCACTTCATCCTCACTAATCACAAAATTTGCCAATGATTTCTGTATAGGTTTTGGGTTTGTATTGACTTGCAGGTCAGGTTTAGGTCTAGGTAAAGGAAAAGCAGTGTCCTCAATCTTGTCTGTTTGCTGTCCTTTTTTACATGTTATTTCATTCAACTGTGCACTGCCATCTGCCATTTCTCTCAAACGATTTTGTGCCAGTTCGTGGTTTTTAGGCATTATATGCTGCTTATAACCATGTTCTGGTTCACTGTTGTGCTTTTGTGACTAATGCCGTTTCTTGTTAAATTCTCTTCCCCTAGAAATTTCACTTCCACACTTCAGACAAATATGTGGGTCTGCCTTGTCTTTAGCGGTGGTACTAGGAGGAGTGGCTGCTTTAAATTTTTTTACGTCCTTTCCCATACCAGTAGGCCCTCTTTTGAATGCTGACCAGGGATCTGGCCTCTTATTCACATTGGTAACAGGAGTTGGTAGTTCATCACCTGTGAAAATAAAAAATCATAAATTTACTGATTAGTGAACATTTAAAATAGCAAAAGTGTTTGCATAGTAGCATGGTGTCAACTAATATTATAATATAGCATTTGTAAATTCTGAACGCTGATTGGCTAAGAGCCGTGTTGATATAACTCAATGTCAACACGGGAAATTTTCCGCCGCTCGTAAACATGGAAATTTTTCTCATCCTTCGGGCTTTTGACATTTCTATATTATAAAAAAAATATAAAACATTTTTCCGTATTGATATATAGTTATATCAACACTCGTGGAAGTTGGGAAAACTCGAAATTGTATGAAAACACTCCGCCCTTCGGGCGTCGTGTTTCCATACAATTTCTCGTTTTCCCAATTCCACTCGTGTTGATATAACTGTATATCAACACGGAAAATGTTTTATATTTGTTAAATATAACATACGTGTACGGAGACCTTTAGCTGCTAGGATCAGACTTATAGCCATAATGTAACTTAGGGTTGCGGGTTGCAGTTGCACTGTTGCAGCCTGCAGTTCAAGGTTAGGCCGTTAGGGTCTGTATTTTTCAGTTTGTACTCTTATATATAGGCTATAGCCATATATTTCATATATATGGCTATATTTCATAGCATAATATAATTCATAGCAGTCTGCCAGATAGCCAGAATAGGTAACATTGCATTATTAAGTTATTAGTTATTTGTGGAATTATAAAATATAATTTTAAAATATTAAAACTGTTTTATCTTTGACTTCATTTCTGAACGATTGTATCAGAGTAATACCTTTAGAATTTAAACAGCATGAGCAGGTAAGTTTCTGGCCATATCCTTCCTCGCTATCCTTGTCTGGCACACCGCAGATTAGATGCACATTCTGTTTACATATTCTGCATTGATGTGCATCTCCAACTTCTCCGCCACAAACACGGCACCGGTCGTCATGTGCGTATGCTACAAAGCATGAATTATTATGTCATCAAGCACATCACAACAGACAATTCAAATAAATTACTCAAATGTAGACTAAATAGACTAGAATTGCGTCCTCGTTCAACGCGTCAGGCAACTCGTCAGGAAACTCCTCGAGTCCTGTCTATATTTATCATTCATGAATATTATAATGTGAATAAATGAATATATTAAAAATATGCAATACCTTCCTCCTCTACGATATTATCAAAAACGTCATCTTGTGAATCTGACATCTCGCCGATGGTAATCTCGGTCTTTCGTGAGAATCTTTTACATTTTTTAAGCTACAAAGTTGAAAGCCTGCACGTGTTCGACAATGTGGATGCCCGGAAACGTTTAGGAACATTGCCGATTACAGTAGGTTAGTAAGAGACTGATAGTAGGGGACGTGTCGTGCAGTTAGGAGATTAACAGGGATAATTAGTGGGCATTTTTCATTTTCGTATTTTGTACCCACTTTTTTATTTCGCAACGTTGCCAATGAATATATATCGAATAATTTCATAAGTCAGTTTGGCAAAAAATACTTTGTAACACATGAGAGACTCAACCGAGTACTGAAAGCGCACCTGAGCGCGCACGCAGGACCTCAGGTGCGCACCTCACGATATATTTGCGCACCCGCACTTGGACTTGCTGACTTTGCGCACACGAGATCTCGTTGAGAAGTGTCCAACTCTGCAGTATGGCATTGAATAATGACGTGACTGTGTATTGGGGCTATAGCAAACCTCACAGAGTCTTGGGTTGACCTTGCTTGTGAAGTATGTTAGCGGATGGTATCATATGGAAGATTCAGTACATATAGTTGTGTTAATTGTGCTTTTTCATTTGTTTGGCCCTCGCAATATTTTAATTTTGGAATAGGTAATAGGACCTCTACATGCGTCTTGGACCTGTTTGCTTGTAATCGTTATTTATCTAATGGATTTCTTTTATATTAAACGGGGTCTTGAAAGTAGACCATGCCGCAAAATTTTTTGTATAAAAGATGCACGCATATTATGCGCGCGTGGTTTTTTGTCTTATTATGTAAATCCATTGTAGAAATATCGTAATTGAAGTTAGCATGTACTGTATGTAAAGTTATTACTTGGTAATTGATAGATGTAAATTGATGATGCACATGAATTTATCACAGGGTCGGATTTGACCATACTGCGATATTACAAATTTAGAATTGGTAACAAGACTTATGATTTTGTGTTTTGTAATTTTTCTGTATCTGGTATGAATAAATAGTTTTCTAAATTTATCTTATCAGGGCCTGGAAAGTAGACCATGCATTGAGAAATTGTAAACTTAATCCTTGATTTGTACTGTGTACTGTTTCCGTAATCTGTCCATCACATGTAGTTGAGTCTGTGTGAGGATTGTAGGTTTATTCCTTATAGTATATAAGTATATACATGCAGTTGAATTATGTACATACTCATAGGGTTTTGAAGGCAAACCATGCCGGGAAATATGTAATGAAGCCTATGGTTTGTGTGATGTATCTAACTATATTGATAGGTAGAATAGGTAGATGTTGTACAAT
>CACRXK020012392.1:0-15174 GCA_902702795.2 Paramuricea clavata
CCGAATATATAAGTTTTAGATATATAACACTAATGCTATTTCATATAGTATCAGATTTTCAGACTCCTCTAGGAGCTAAATTAAAGGAATCACTTGACAATAACAGCAAAATGCTAGAGCTGTACTTATAAAACTCCAGATAACAACATATGCTCTTGTATATAGCCCTAACTATTGTATCACACACGTGAAGTGACGCTAAAAAAATGCTTAGTCAGCAAGTTTCAACCGATCGTGTTTAAGCTCGCCCGCGTGACGTCATTGCATATAATTATGACGTATGTTAATGAGTGACGTCATTACTCCTCCTCAATTGTACGAGTATTAATTATAAATGAAGTGGTGGACACCCACCACCTCAAACTCCACCACCTCAAACTCCACCACCTCGCACCACCTCATCCACCACCTCAAAAATAAGGGTCGAACGGCCCCTATATTAGTACTGTCATTTCCAAAGCATGACTCACTGGAATATTGGAGACTAAGAAGCAAAGTCAACAGTCATATGTCAATACCAGGCCTCGTGTTTCCCTGAAATCAATCGACGGCAATGGCGTCGAAGAACGTAACATCTGTCTACGGCAATTTTGACAGTTTCCACGTTTCAAATTACTGTAATAAAACTTTAATTTTATTGTTACTTTGGATTTTTGACAAGCTAGAAACATGTCTACGTATTTCTTTAGTGTTTTTTTTTTCGAAGAAAACTGAGACTAAAATAGTGATTTACGCATGATTTGATCATCTGAACTATTCAAGTATCAAAATAGTAATGCACAGTGAATAGTATAAAAATTGCACTATACGGCAAAAAATTGCCGTCGTTGCCACAATGATCCACGGCATTTTATTCTCCCTCTACGGCAATTGCCGCGATAAAATTCGAACCCTGGTCAATACGATATGCTAATCAATCAGAGTCGCTATCTTGATCATTTTTCGATTTTTTGGGAGACAAATGGTGTCCCCGAAGAAGGTCGCCGATCGTGTTCACATAAACTCGTAGTGATCGTAGTCTGCCGGCGACAGTCTGTGTCGATCGGAACGTTGAACCAATTTCAACTTTCTTGATCCGTCGCCGATCGTTCTTGGACAGTCTGCGTTTGTGTTCAGTTCACATTGTCATTGTTCACATAACAATGCGGCACATGTCTGCGACTGCTTAATATGCTTTACTGTGAGTATTATCAAACTGGAAGAACTCTGAGATGCGATAATTAATCAGACAAATTCTGCTTATAGCACAAATCCGACTCTGTTACTCAGTATGAACGAGGGATCCATTACTGTTTTTATTTTATTTGTTTTCTAGACTACATGTACAGATGCTCACAACAAAAGGAATCTTTAAAATTATGGTGAAAAGCTGATGCATTTGGATAGACTAGTTTTGTAAAAAGAAGATTTTAAAATAAACGAAATTTAATCAACATTTAAAGTTGTTAATTATAGCAAATCTGGAAATATTTTATAATGCATGCAATATAATGTAACTCATTGAGCTCTCACTGAGTTGCAGGCTTACAGAACTTGCGAAATAAAGCCAGAAATTTCCTAGGGACCCTAACTGACCATAACCCTTGATGTTTCTGAACTTGCTAGTCATTTGGCAAATTTACTTTTTATTTAATGCAAATTTTTTTATGCACGTCTTTAAAAAGACGGAGTCAAGACTGTTCTGCGCATGTGCTATGTGAAAACCCTCTGAAGGCTCTGTTGTAAAGAATATCCAAATTTCGCGTTGTTTCGAAATCTTCTATATTGGAAACCCTTTGTTTTAGGTGATTGTGTACCTTGTGCAGGGTCACGGTTGAAAATCCTTTGTCTTTCTATTGTTTGACAATAGTCAGTTCAGAAAGCTTGGCGAAGGGACTGGGTACCAAGTATTTGTTTTGCTACCAGGGCTATATCTTAAGGCATATTTTGCAAGTAACGAAGTATTACCACCGTTTTTCGATGGAGAATGTTTGTGTTACATCGTTTGGTCAATTCTCATTGATTAAAACCAATATGTGCAGGGTCAAACAGACTGTTCAACCTCCATGTTTGTTTAGCGTAATTTTTTTGAAGTTTGCCGGGTTTCCTAACCAGGTCTTATAACAACCATAGTCTGAGTCAGACGAATAACGAACCACAATGATGTTTAGATATTAGTACATCATATTTTATGAATATAGTGTGCTGAAAATGCAAATAAAGCGCACATCCGCCGAACAGACTTGACCCCCATCCTTAAGATGGACTTCCAGATGGCGAATACCAGATTGGGGAACGCTTATACTACATAATAGACAAATCTGGCTAACATCTGTTTGTACCCACTCACATGCCTAGTTACTATTGTTCTAGTTGACAGAAGCATAGAATAGAACAAAGGTAACTAAGGCCATATAAAAAAAAAATTGTTGGTTAGCGTCCTTAGCTTTTGCCAAAAAGTGGGCGGGCGGGCGCTTTTTTTAAAATTTTTACTATAAATAATATATAAAATATAATATATAATTTTTAATTTTAACGCCTTGGTTTTAGTCACTGTTAGGTCCGAAACTGGATTTTCTTGCGCAGTACAGATATTTTTTTATATATTTCAAAATATAATTCATACCGTCATTTTCGCACGCAATTTCGCAAATTATTAACACAATTGACTACTACAGAAATACTACATATATTAGAGCCCGTTGATCAATAAAAGTCGTTTTTTTTTAAAAAATAAAAAATAAAAAAAAATCCTGAGCGGGGCCTTTTTTGTGGGCGGGCGGGGACGCTAACCAACTATTTTTTTTTATGTGGCCTAAGCTTTAGAATGATCTGCATGAGTGAATAACTCGTATACATAATTCTAATGCTTAGTTACTTATTTTATGCTTTTGTAAACTAGAGCAATAGTAACTAGGCATGTGAGTTTTCTAAATTTGTGAATTGGGTAGCAACGACGTAAACAACGTTAGTCAAATTTGCACGTCAGAATAACCAAATTTTATTTGATAATCCACAATACATTGCGATTTCAAGATGACGTTGTTTTTGTGGAAAAGGTCTATTTATGCATCAATTATTTCCCAGAGCACTTGCAACGCGTAGCTCAGCCGAGAAGCCTGGGTGCTAGCCCCTTGGCACATGGCGGGATTTCAAGTTTCCATTTTCAAACTTTTGAACACAAATATTTTCAATTTTCTGGCACTTTGAAAGGAGTTTACAGCGTTTTAGAACGGCAACGTAAAGAAGTATTTATTGTACTTTTTTCCTGTGTTAATAAACCCGTTTATCGAGCATGAATTTGGAAGCGAACGCTCAAAACTTGCAAGCCCTCGCTGATCAACTACAGGAAACGCTAAGTTCCGAAGATCAAGCGCGTAAAGACGGTAAGAAATTACAAGTTGTTTTTTAGTATAACTTGATTTAAAGGTTTGTAAGAGCTATTTTTAATAGACAGAATGGTTTTAACGGATTTGGTATACAAACTTTTAAACTAGCAAGAGAAATAGCGATAGGCCACTGGCTTATTCAGATCTAAATCTTCTATCGCGTTTCGAGTTTCAACTCTAACTTTTTATGTAAAACATATACAGTATTTAGAGGCCAATATACTAGGAATGTTGACAAAATATCATGCTGTAATATATACCGATTTTCACGTTATCAAAGCTTTTATAGAATTTAATATTACAAATGTGTTTGAAAATTATTTAAATTACCACCAAAATTTATTATAATATTTTCAAATAGCTACAGAATTATGCAGAATATATTTAGCGGGCAAGTTTGGGCATGGGTTAATAAGCATAATTAGTGACCAATTTTGGTCAAAACTATGTAAATATTGTTGTATATTGTCTAGCTGTCAAATTCCTAAGGTTAGGTAATTAAGTTTATGTTATGACTGAGTTTGTATATAAAGTTGACAAAAAGTTTAAAACGGATCACATATTTGTGATATCAAAGAATGATATCGGAATTGGCACTATGGGTAGAAGATATAAAGCCAGTGATAGCCTGTCTTCGAGTGATCTATTCAGCAACGTCTTGGTATATTAGGCATAATGGTTAGGTATTTATCAATTATTTAAAGTTCAGCGCTTGAAATTTTAAATTTTGGGTGCTTCCAGTGGGATACTAAGAAGTCTAAATCTGATATCCACCATGAAAATATAGTAGCTCACATTTGGATGTAGTAATATTCAGACATTGAAGTTATAAAATGAGTTTTCAATTGCAATGAATTTGATATAATGAATCTAAGATATGTTTGTAATAAGGATTTATAAACAACAGAAAAATACTGTACTGGTACTGTATCTGTTAGTGATTGAAAGATTGTGTCACAATCGGAAATTACTGATTACCGATTATTTATTCAAGTACAATCTGCCTGATGCCTACACACACAAAAATCTCACATCTTGTAACACGTTTGTCAACAAGCCGTCAACAAGTTGTCTTCGCACTGCTTGTCACAAGTTGTCAACAAGTTTGGAACAAGCTGTTAACAATTTGTAACAACCTTGTTGATATTATCAGGCTTGTTACAAGGTTGTTCCAACAAGTCTGATACAGTCATGATATAGCAGTATTGTTACAACCTTGTGTTGTCAACCTTGTAGCATTCTTGTTTATCATGATTGTATTAGACTTGTTAGAACAACCTTGTAACAAGTCTGATAATTCCATCAAACTTGTTACTAACTTTTTATTAACCGAACACGAAGGTGAGAAATATTGGACCGAGGTCTTTTTTGTCACAAAATAACGACACTTTGTGTCATGCATGAATATGCAGTTTTACTGATAGGACGTTAGACTGTAGCATGTAGCAGACAATTACATTTTGTCCTGAACAATGCTTGTGATATTTAGTACTAACCACACTTTTATGGGTCTTTAGAAATTATTGGGGGCGGGGGATGATTGCCCCCCCCCCCCCTAGTGTTCGCCACTAAGTTAAGAACAACCTCTTACCCAGGCTATTTGCTGTCATACTCTGGTGCCATGGTTAAGAAATGTCTGTAACCACAATGGATTGCACTGTTGCAAAGAAAATTCTAATCTCAAACCCTGAGTGACTTATGTTTTGGTTTAATATTATAATTTCTCATTTCTTTTTAGCCGAGAAATTTTTGGAGGCAATCGAAGGAAATAGTAATTATTCCTTACTGTTGCTTCATATTGTGGATAATGATTCATTTGAAAGTATGGTCAGGTTGGCTGCAGCCATCACGTTCAAGAATTTTGTTAAAAGACAATGGCGTGTGGTTAGTATTATATATTGTTAACACCAGACCTCGGTAACAGGTTGCCAGACGTATATGGGATTTCGGTGGTGCAGTCGTTAGAGCAAATGCCTTTCACCTCTGAGATTGTAGGTTAGATTATCACTATGGACTCATGTGAAAAGCATCTGTCACTCAATGCAATGCAAACGTTGTGATGACAGTGTGTATTGAAAGTACTATATTCATAATAATTGTAAAATTTGCAATGTTTTATTCAGTTTGGGATGGAAATGTAAGAGGGAGGATACCGGTAGTGTAACTTGCATGTAATAGTTGTTTGTAGTCACACTGTGAAAAGGCTTGGGGGGTTTTGCTTAAAATTAAAACCGAAAAACCGTCTGCTTCTAAACCGGTAAAACCGGAAAACCGTTTTTTTTCCCTTTAATTTTTACTTCAACTGAATGAGCAAGAATTGTGGTATTTTTTGACATAAGAAAACAAACAGTACACGACAAAACGCAAAATTGTGCAAAGGTAACCTAAAACGACTTCAGTTTTAAAATAAAAGGGTCAAGAACGCATTTGAAAACTTATACCTCTTTAGTTCTTACCGACTTTATGGAAAAAGAATAGAATTTGTATCTAGTGTCATGTAATTGAGTTTAATTAGTGTCATGTTTTGAGAATTAAGATCGAGTTTTGGGCGATGACATCATGACAGTAAACAATTACGTAATGACGGTTTTCCGGTTTTTGTAAAAGCTAAACCGAAAAAACCAGTTTGAAAATAAAACCGAAAAAAAACGGTAAACCGCCCAAGCCTAACTGTGAATGTTAACCCATTGAGTCACAGCATTCTCCCCCTGATGAGTAAAATCATCTGGCATTAGACAGAGTGAAACAATAAAGTAGTGTGCATCTGGGCTCATTGCCACTTTAAAGGGTTTATTTTAAAATGTTCAGTCAGTCTCCTTTCTCTGGGTATATTCAAGCATTGTATTAGATGTAATTTCTGGTTGTAAAATTGATAATGTCATGATCTAGATCATCGATTTATGCTGTTCCACCCTGATGTAGATTCCCCTTGTCACAGCCTAATTAGGATATCTTTTTTATCCCTTAGAGTGATGGAAATCCAAATAAAATTACACAGGATGACAGACAAAAGAGTATGTTTATATTTACCACTTATTTACTCAGATCGAGGAAAACAGCATATTTTGTGGCCCCTGGATTGCTGTTCCCCGACCAACGAGCTTGCAGTTGTGTTTATTATATAGCAAGTGTCAAAGTCTCAATAATTCACCTGGTATTTTGAAACTGTAATAAAACTGACCGGCAAATATGCTGAAACTCTTGAAAAACCTTCGCTTCAAACTTGCTGGTTGACATGAACAACTTGCGCTTTACTTTCGGTCTTGTTATTGAGCGGCCAATAATTGTTTCATTGTTGACAAGTTATTCCCTCGCCAAAGCATGCAGTGAACATGACATTTTCAACAAAACAGTAAAAAAAATGGTTAAGCTAAGGTTGTGTGACTGGCAACTCTCATGACGTTAGAGCTTTCACTTCTGAGTACCTGGGTTCGATTTTTACTATGGACTCATGTGAAAAGAAACGTGTGTTTTCTCTGGGTGCCCTGGTTTCCTCCCACAGGGAAAGTTGACAGGGTGTGTTAGGATAAACACAGTTAGGAGAGTAATATCACAATTGTTGTAAAGATAAAATAGTCTAGGGTGAGTATATAATTAGGTAATACTTGATGTAAATTGCATTTGATCGTATCCACATGTAAGTTTGCACCATGGAAATGTTATTATAAAATAACATGTATATAACATGTGCTCTGATTGGTCGAAACCCGTGTTTGGATCAGGCCATCCAAACACGGAAGACTATCGTGTTGTTGTTATTTTATAAAGCAATCACTTTATGGTTTCCATGTTAGGATGGCCTGATCCAAACACTTGGAAATGTTGCTCGAGTTAAGAAAAGCGCGCAAAATCACTTGCCTTCGGCTCGTGTTTCGCGCGCTTTTCTTAACTCTCGCAACATTCCCGCGTGTTTGGATCAGGCCATCCAAACACGGAAACCATAAAGTAATTGTATAATCGTAATCACTCTCATCCTTTTTTGATCATTGTTTAATTCTTTTAGTTAAGGTTTTGATTATTGATTTGATGTTGAAGAGCCCCCCACAGTTACAAAGTCAAGTAAGTGGGGCTATCACATTGTTCTAGTTCGCTATAATTTTAGTCACTGAAAGATTGTTCCAGACTAATTGACCAATCCTATATTAATCAATATTTTGATCTTAATAAGTCTAGACAAAATTCCATCACAGCATGAAAGAGCACCACAAAATTTGTAATATTTCAAAGTTTCGTTACGAAATGTTGTAAAATGCGGATAATATAACCTTGCGAAATTTGCAATTTTCAGTCATTTTGTATTACGAGCGGGAAATGGTTACCATTTTTCCAAAATTTTGATCTCAACTAGCCTAAACAAAAATTTCATCACACCTTGAAAGAGCATCACAAAATTAGTAATATTCCAAAGTTTTGTTGCGAAATGTTGTAAAATGTGGATGATATAGCCTTGTGAAGTTTGTAATTTTCAGTCATTTTGTATTACGCACGGAAGTGGTAACCATTTCCCGTTTGTAATACAAAATGACTGAAAATTACAAATTTCGCAAGGCTATATTATCCGCATTATACAACATTTCGCAACGAAACATTGGAATATTACTACTGTAATTTTGTGACGCTCTTTCAAGCTGTGATGAAAATTTTGTCTAGACTGGTTGAGATCAAAACTTTGGTTAATGTGGGATTGGTCCATTGTGGTGTGTATTTTTCTTTAGTTAAGTGATGCTGTCAGTATTATAGGAAGGGAAGATTTTCCAAGGAAATGGCCGAATCTTCTGCCGGTAAGGATAGAAACTACCTTGAATGTGTTTAGGAAAAAGCATGCACAAGTGTTTTGGGAATTAATTATCTTGTCAATTACTTCTGAAGGAAATGGTGAAAAAGTTTAATAGTGGAGATTTTCATATCATTAATGGTGTCTTGAAGACAGCGCATTCCTTGTTTAAAAGGTTGGTCTGGATTGTGACTTAAGCAGAAGCACATAGTAATAGTTGCTACGTGGAACTTAAAGTTGGTTAGTGATTGACTGATTGTGCAGCAATCTGAAATTACCGATTACTCATTATTCATGCCACAATCTAGCCACAGATGATAGATTGTACCAGATGTCTCACTGTAATTTTAATAATTTATAATAATTTAATAACTGTGTATCTATCCCTATGATTTTCGTGTCCGCGATTTTCGCGAGGCTATCACGCCAGATGACGCGTGCGACACTTACTCATAGAGATTATAAATAACACTAGAGGAGGCATCGTAATCTTAATTCAGTAAAAAAAAGGGAACGCGACTATTGGGGGGCAAATTCAAGTCCCGGATGTGTATTCGTGTTCCCATTGGTGACGAGTTTCAAATCAGCCAATGAAAGCACGATTTTATATCTGGGACTTGAATTTGCCCCCCATTAGCTGCGTTCCCAATTTTTAAACTCGATGCCTCCTCTAGTGTTATTTATAATCTCTATGCACTTACTGCCAAAATGGCGCTTACTGCCAAAATGCATGATTGCTCACGTTTCATGGCGTGTATTACACTTACTGCCAAAATGGCGGCCAACGCGTGCTCATAAAAAATCACGGACACAATTTTTGCTGAGTGAGACATCTGGTACAATCTATCATCTGTGATCTAGCCGATGCCGATTTTGAAATGACGTCAATATCAGTCAACTAAGAAAAGGTGACGTCATTCATGTCGATTTTTAACAATTTCCAACGTAACATATGTTACTAAACATATGTTTAATACTACAACCAAAGATTGTTAAAACCGTTAATAATGACACTCGCGCTGTCGCGCATTAATTTAACATATTGCGTTGAAACGCAACGTGTAATGCATATCATTTTTAAAGTGCGTATTTTCTCAACCATTGATTTTAGACATTCGGAAATATAGATAATTCTACCGATTCCGATTGTCTACCGATAAGACAAAAATTGGCCCGATGCCGATATCGATGCCGATTATCGGTCAATCATTAAAGTTGGTCGTCGTTATTCTTTTTCAATTAGTTTTGTCTCTACAAAACTTTAAAGTTAATTTAGTTTAGGTTTCTTACTTTAGTATATATAGATCCAATAAGCAATGTATACCGAAGTTGGTCTATTTATGTTCCTTTTGGGTTACTGTAGGTATCGACATGAATTTAAGTCACAAGAGCTCTGGGAGGAGATCAAGATTGTTTTAGATGGTTTTTGTGAGCCAATCACTGAATTACTCAAGGTAGTTGACGCAATGACTAAATACATAATACAACTGTAGTAAGCAGGTATCCAGTATTATCATGTGAGCAAAATAAAGCAATATGGTTGGTTAATTTACTCATGAATTATTAACGAGTTTGAGATTTTCAGTTGTATCTCACTTGTACTGCCATGATTAGTGCCGCGTACTTGAGCTGGTACAAACTGAAAGTGAAGACTCCTGCAGGCGTACTTATAGTCGTTAAGATGAAGTAAATAAAGCGCAGTTTTCTAAAAGGTATTCATTCGGAAACCTGAAGCAGCATTAAATTCTAAAATTTTCTTTTCCCTGTCTATTGTTCAAATAACCATATTCTTGCTCTGTTTTCTACAGACAACCATGGATCTGGCTAATAAACACAGCAATAATCCAGAATCTCTGAAGATCTTGTTCAGTTCTCTTACCTTAATATGCAAGATTTTTTACAGTTTGAATTCACAGGTGAATGCTCTAGCATTGATAGGTTAGAGGTGCTTGCATCTATACAATTTGGAATATATATTTCAGAACCATCCTCGGAGATACGAAAAACTAGTTTCATATTAATCGTATCTCTGAGGATGGTTCTGAAATAGGGTTGAAACACTGCGCGTCCTCTAAGACAAGCGTTAAGTCGTCACGAAAATATTTCGTGCACTTAAATTGGATAACACTCGCTACCAATCCCTGTTGACTCGATAGCTCAATAGGTAGAGCGGCGGTCTAGATACCCGAAGATGCGAGTTCAAATCCCGCTCGAGCCAACGAATTTTTCGTTGCTCGATTGCAGTGTCAGATTAATATGGAATATATATAGTGCATCCATTCTTCCCAACACATTATGCCACTGATAACTTGGTGCACATTGATATATTATATAAAATAAAATGTAAAAATTAAAAAGAAGCTTACAGTTCTTCACTCAAAATAGTGTGATCATTAGGCGATGATGCTTGACTTTTGGTTTATAATACCTCTGCCAAAAACGTGGTATTGAGCATTTTTTCTACACTATGAATTAAATTTGACCATGATTGTTCAAAACAAATTACCACTAGAATACAAAGAATGACATGATAAATACGCCCCACGAAGTAGAAAAATATTTTATTACCGACAATGGAACATCCAATCACTGGATCGTGACTGGATGGCATGGAGAACCGTGGGATTTTCAAAACAATGAAAAGACAATGGAACATTCTGATCACTGAATCGTGACTGAATGGCAAAGAGAACAGTGGGATTTTCAAAACAGTGAAAAGACAATGGAACATTGCATTTACTGGATCTTGACTGGATGGCATAGAGAACAGTGGGATTTTCAAAACAATGAAAAGACAATAGAACATTGCGATCACTGGATCTTGACTGGATGGCATAGAGAACAGTGGGATTTTCAAAACAATGAAAAGACAATAGAACATTCTGATCACTGGATCTTGACTGGATGGCATAGAGAACAGTGGGATTTTCAAAACAATGAAAAGACAATGGAACATTCTGATCACTGGATCCTGACTGGATAGCACAATTCTTATGCTAAGCAACCTTTTGATTTTAATTCCTTTTCTAGGATCTACCTGAGTATTTTGAAGATCACATGGAGGAATGGATGAAACACTTTCTTGTTATATTAACGACAGACAATAAATTATTGAAAACGGAGGTCAGTTTCCGTTTAGTACTTTCAACATTGCCATGCATCGCACTAGTAGATGGAATAAAGTCGAGCATTAAGGCCGTTTTCCACTTCAACCGTATCGAAGCGTAGCATGTTTCTTTTGTTTCCTTATCACTAGAGTGGAATTAACGACTTCGACAAAAAAGAAAATGCTACGATAAGTTACGATGTGGTTGAAGTGGAAAATAGTCGACTAGGGCTGCACCGAAACCAATTTTTAAAGTTCCGGCCGGAACTGGATCTGGAAAAAAGTTCCGGCCGGAACCGGAACCGGAACTGATTTATTAAGCCATATATAGTCATGTAACTTTGTCTGCTGCCAGACAGGCAGACACTTCAAGTCATCAAGGAGAGAGTTCGCAAATGTTAGAATAAAAAGATTGACAAACGTTAAACGTCGTAATGAAGTGTTAAAGGTGTATATTTTCCATATGTAGTCCGAATTTCTTCCTACTGTGAACTTTTGTTACACACAAAAACGTTTGATATTCTATTTATTTATTTATTTATTTATTAGTTTCGCCATATTACAATACACAGAACTATAACAAGAACAAGAATAATATACATGACTATAGGCAGGGTGACCGAGGCAGGGTGACCGAAACAGCGTGAGCCAATTAGTTTCTATCTCTTTGAAAATAACAGAGTTCCGGTTCCGGTCATGCTTTTTTTATTAGTTCCGGCCGGAACCGGAACTCTGAAAAATCGGGGTTCCGGCCGAGTTCCGGTGCACCCCTAATAGCCGTTAGAGTTTTCTCAACTCTCGTGTCCCCGTCAAACGAAAAGAAGAGTTGCACGGGAATAGACCTTTCCCCTTTTGAGTGAAATTTTGATCTAGACAAGTCTGAACAAAAATTTCATCACAGCTTGAAAGAGCATCACAAAATTAGTAATATTCCGAAGTTTCGTTGCGAAATGTTGTAAAATGCGGATAATATAGCCTTGTGAAGTTTGCCGTTTTTCAGTCATTTTGCATTACAAATGGAAATTGAGAATCAGATGATCAAACTGATTATCAATTTCCCGTTTGTAATACAAAATGACTGAAAAACGGCAAACTCCGCAGGGCTATATTATCCGCATTTTACAACATTTCGCAACGAAACTTCGGAATATTACTAATTTTGTGATGCTCTTTCAAGCTGTGATGAAAGTTTTGTCTAGACTTGTCTAGATCAAAATTTCACTCATAAGGGGAAAGGTCTATTGACGAGAGGTAACTGGATATTATCGGTGAAACAAGCGAAAACTTGAAACTCGAGAGTTAGCTGTCGGTTAAACGCGAGCGAGAGTTGCAACTCTCATCAACTCTCGACCTCGTTTGACCGGGCCTGTTATAGGGTAGGCGTAATTTTGTAAAACGAGATTGCTCAATTTCATTTTAATGAAGCTCTTTCTTGTAGGATGACGAAGAAGCAGGTCCACTTGAACTGATTAAGTCTCAGATATGTGACAATGTCTCCATGTACGCACAGAAATACGATGAAGAATTTCAGGTAAGTGTGCTGCAAGTGCAACCAACAGAACTGTTATAGATGGTGAATGAACGATTGTTCAGATATATAATATTGTTCAATCAATACATTTATTCAAGGTACCTTTAGTTAATACATTGAATTTAAGAAAAATGAACCAATAGTAATATAATAAAGAAAAGTACAAGGTCTTTGCTGGAGAATGTAGAGGTTAGCCCTATAACAAAATCCCCTTGTTTGTTGTTTTAGCCATATCTCCCAGGATTTGTCAGTGCTATATGGAACTTGCTTACGACGATTGAAAACAGAGTCAAATATGATCTGGTTTGTATTCATCGTTTTGTATCAGTTGATAAGTACTAGATAAAACATGAGCAGAGATAAGTACTAGATAAAGCATGAGATACAGATCGGATGCGAATGTTTTGTCGTACTTAAAAAGAGTTCATTGGCGAAGTAATGTTAAAAATAAACATTGTCTAAGCCGATAAAATCAAAGCTGAAGTTTATGTAAATCAGGACAAATCTTTATCCGATTTACAAACATTGATTAAACATTCATTTCTTTTGTATTTTCCTCGTGAATTATTAATTAATTTTTAAAGTTTATTTGTTGATATACAGTTGTATATTGCGTCAGAAGTCGCGTTTAGTGATTGGCCGATTGTGTCACAACCGGAAATGACCGATTACCGATCTTCATGCAACAATCTAAGAGATACCAATTTTATAATGAAGTCATATTGTCAGTCGACCAAGTAAAGGTGACGTCATTCGTTTCGATATTTTAACGATCATTTCCTACGTAACCGAAGTTCGTTAACAAATAAATGGCACGTTTCACGCTTAACGCACACTATATAATTTTTAAAGTGCATGCGTATTTTCTCAACAATCGGTTTTGGACAGTCGGGAATACAGATAACTCTAGAATTGGTTCAAGTCCGTCTCTCAAGGGGTTGAAAATAGCGATGCACACGAGCGGTCAAAAAAGGCGCGTAAATATGAGAGAAAAGTAAGGAGAGACGGACTTGGATACCCTGCAAGCGCGCCATTTTACCGTCGGATTTTTCCTACGGAGGCGTGGCTTGCGAGTTGAGAACAACAACAAATATTCGCGCCAATTTTTGCAAGTAACATTCGAAATGCTGCAAATGTCCCAAGTCGTTTCTCCCTACTTTTCTCCTGAGACGGACTTTGAACCAAGTCTAAGATAACTCTAGCGAGAAAAAAAATTTTGCCTTAAAATTTTTTTGGAAAAAATTTGTTCTGAATAAGAATGAGATATTAATACTTCTTGAGGTCTTCTCGCCACTCCCTTTCCTTTCAATGTGACATACATAAATATAAATGTACCTTAATTTTATCACAATAATCAATGTAAATTTACTGATTGAAGTGGTAAGTAAATTGAATTGAATTGATATTGAATTCTACCAATTCCGATAAGGCGAAAATCGGCCCAATACCGACATAGGTCAAGCACTAATAATTGAATCTTATAATTGAGCATCTCAAGTATGTGGCAATAATTCATTGGCGTACCAGTTATGTTAAAAATCTTGAATTGTCGCATCTGCAGATCGTCGCTCAAAACATCGAAGTTTTTTTCTATATTTTTTATGTAGTTTGAATTTCACTTTGAGTACCTCAACCAACAGAACTAAAGGCGGTTTTCGACTAGGCGAAATTTTTCGATCGAACTGAAATTTCTATAGTTTAAATTCAAAAGATTTCTGTTTAGTTCCATCTGAGTGCTTGTAAGACAAAAGAAAATTTCGATTCGGTCGAAAAATTTCGCCCAGTGGAAATAAACCGCCTCAAGTGAAACGTACGAAATAGGACTGGTGGGGGTGATGATGATGATGATGGTGGTGGTGGTGGTGATGATGGTGGTTTCTACATACTAAGGAGTTTCCGTTATATTTTGTAGCTTGTGAGCAATGCAATACAATTCTTGACATCTGTATGTGAGCGATCTCATTACAAGGGATTGTTTGAAGATCAAAGTAATTTACAGAGTATTTGTGAGAAGGTTATCGTACCCAATATGGAATTCAGAGGTAAGATTGCTCTATATTGAATGGATTGTACGATTACAGCTTTATTACTGTAAGATCGGCGTACCTCCGGTAAGAAAGTACGCGAATCATCGCACCCCAGAGTGACTGTGTTTCATCGGAAACAAGCGACGATTTTTATTCAAGAATGCCGTCCGGAAGTGAACCGAGCCACTATATGTAGATGGCGACAGCCGTTCTTGTTTGAAATCAAGGATGTGCAATTACATTACAGTTATTGGCACGAATGTATCTAGACATGCTATTATAGGCAAATTGTGGTACCATGCGCCTTGTGCATGAGTCAATTCCTGGAGTAACCATCCCCCCCCCCCCCCGGGACCCCCCCGGGAATT
>CACRXK020012393.1:360-15171 GCA_902702795.2 Paramuricea clavata
CCCCGATGAAAAGCTTATTTTGTTAAGATTCCAATGGTGTTCTTTGTTTTTAAGGGGGGTGAATACGCACTGAAATATTTACGTTATAAAACAGTTGAATCAAAATATTGCTTGCCGTGAAAAATGTCACATGTCGAGAAAGAGTTAAGGTTTCTTTCAAATTTTCAATAGCGAATCTTCATTCAAACAAATTTCCTGCAGCTGTTTAACATTATATTCAACATTTCCACGTGTAAAAATTTCATAACATTTAAATTTTCCGGGGAATTTCGGAGACTGGGTACTAGTTAGTGTTTCCACTTGGAAAAGGAGAAACTTTCGAAAAATGAATTTCAAAATTCTTCGAGTTTGGAGTTTTCAACTGCTTGTTTAATATTAATGACAATTTCAATCATAGTTTATATGATTACTGATTATTTCAATCATAGTTTAATTAATAATATTTTCATTCTATTATAGTAATTCACCGTTTCCACGGTTTTTTATACCTTTAAAAAGATACAATAAAGCTAAATCTATAGGAAATAACGTTACTTAGTTATAAATTTGTAAAGGAAATCGAACAGTCAGTTGCTTTCGATAAAACCTTGACCGAGCTTGACCTTGTTATTACCGTCGCTTGCAACTAACGATGAACGGTCGTTCATAAAAACATTGCCTATTCGTGTGAGAATCTTAAGTTAATCTTAAGTTTCTTATTTTGACATAAAAGCTATATTTCAATAAATATATTGATATTATTAAACTTGCTGAATCAATATTTTAAGTTTCACGCCAGTTGTACCAAAGGTTATAAGCGCTATAGCACATCATAAGTTTCAGAAAACATGCAACATGTACGCACTGCGTACCTATTTTTGTAATATACTCTCGATTTTGTCAGCGAGGAATTGAGGGAGAGAAAAAAGCCATACAGGTGAGGCGTATTCCAAAACTGGACAAATAAATGCACAAAAGATTTAGATGATTTCTTTTTGTATGTTGAATCGTTTTCGTGATTTGAAAAAATTCTGCGGTCATGCCAAAATTTTTTAATGTCGGCAAATGTAATAATTCGTAACAGAAAAAAAAATCTTTAAAAATCATAACAATGATTGAAAATACTAAACGAAATCCATTTGAAATCCGCCATTTTGTAGAAACAAAATTTTTACTGAAAAAAGATAGGGGTACACATTCTATATGTATTATTTCTATGGATGTGGTACACCATTAAGTATTACCTATGATTGTAAAAATTGAGCAATCAGTGCCGTAGCAAGCTCGATAATTGGGGCTCATATTCATATATTCGTGTTCACAGACCATAAAAACAATCGATTTCAAAAGAAATTAATAACGCAGAACACGAATATATATGAATATGACCACACACCCAATATAATAAACGTAAGCAAACTAAACAATTATCTTACCAGTTTGTTCATGTTCAGATATCATCACTTAAAAAATTTACCTGAATTTTTTGCAAACTACTATATTTCAAATAGTGAGGTTCATAGACATACAAAAAATTCTATATGAAACTTCATAAGTCTTATCAAAGAACAAACTATATGTTATTCACTCTCTAACAAGGGAGTTGATATCTGGAATAATCTTGACCCAAACTTTAAAAATATAGCATCTTACTATATATTGAAGAAAAAATCGAAAAAATACTTCATAAATAACTGAAAAACTATTACCAATTAATAACACTATCTGTAAGGCCAATGCAAAATTTCAAAAGTTAATGTGGATTTTTTTTTATTATTCATTGTTCATTATTTTTCATGATTTGAATTTGTCAAATTTTGAGCTAAAAATCCAAAATTTGACAAAAAAAATCCAAGAAAATTTTGACGATTCTTGAGCTTTTTGCTAGCTTCTGAACTATCATTGGCCTATCAAGCTATGTCTTTGACTCCGTTTCGCTGTGGTTTCACTACGCAGGCTATGGCTTCGCTAACTGTATAAACAAAGTCAGTATTTGCCAACAATTTCAACAGAAAGCCATTTTTGAAACACTTGCTATACAAATTTGTCAAATAATGAAAAAATACGCAGGTGGGTGATGGTAAACTGATACCTTAATATAAAATATATAAAATTTATATAAAATAAAATCATAAGCTGCCTGAAATAGGCATCCGGTTTGTGTAATATTCACAAAACATGCGTGCTATCGTGCTATGATAATCTTGCCTGCAATATAATATTCACTCAAAAAGCATCTTGGTACGCACGCTATCGTGCTATGATAATCCTGGCTGAAATGTCTGAAATATAATATCCACATTCACACATTCAACAACAAAGTGTGCTGAAATATAATATTCACATTCATGCATTCTTCGCAACAGTATATCTACATAAAAGGCATCCCCAATATTTTTGTATTTTCGTTCGCGCTCGAGTCTTTTAATGTCAAAGAAGAAGAGACGGAATGGTTTATTTGATCTGGGATAATCCGTTGCTGGGAGCCAGGAATCCTGGTCAAGATTGGATTGTGCATTCTATATCAACAGCCAATCAGATTCCTCCCTGAAACGGGATTATCCCAGAGCCTCATGTTCCTTCCTGAGGATTGTAGGCTCGGAGAACGAGATTGCAAAATGGCGGCCTTCGCAACATCAGTACAAAAAATATCACCAATATGGTGGAAAAAAATACTATTAAAAAATTTTTAAAAATGAGTAAAAATAAAAAAAACCCGCCCTCCCGCCTCTGAAAATTTGTGTGAGTGTGACGCTAACCAGAGGACGCTAACCAAGTATTACGAAAGTCACCAAAGTGTGGTATCGCATCAAAAATTTGTATATCGGCCACTCCCACAAACGTCTACGACTGCACCTACATAGTTTTGCATGTTTACAATTCTAATTTTGAACAGCCAATCCGGTTCTTGGTAACAATTACAATTAAACGTCGATTGGCTGTTCAAAATTAGAATTGTAAACATGCAAAACTATGTAGGTGCGGTCGTAGACGTTTGTGGGAGTGGCCAGTATACGAATTTTTGATGCGATTCCACAGTTCGGTGACTTTCGTTATATATTTTTTTTATTTGGCAATATACATTTTCTGCCAATTGCAATTTTGTCAAATGTTTTTTCGCCTATCCAAAACCTTATAATTCCACCAAAAACTAGCAAATAGCCAACCTTTTAGCTTCCATTGTGGTCCACATACTTGTTGAAATTTTCATGCCGCGTTCGCAAAAGTATCCTCTGTATTAAAATGCTCTATCAAATTTGATAAAAATATCGCCTTGGGGGCTAGCTGGTCTTCTGCCAAATCTTCTGAAATACAGCTAACTTTTCGATGAAAAGAATCAAGCAAATTGAAAGTGTAACACCATTTATAAAACCAAAATTTCATCACTGGTGCAATTGCTTGTTTGTTCAGTGATCTCTTCTTTTGGGCCTGTGCCTTTGGCAGCCATAAGGCAGCCATGTTTCTTTTGAAATGGATAATCGCTGAACAGTTTGTTTGCAGACTCCTCCCGCCTTTTTGCGGATTATTTAAATTTTAAATCTAAAATGTCGAATTTTTTCTGAGCGAATTGGAGGAGAAAGAATTAGCATATCACTTAAATGTGAAATGATCATTTTTCTCGACAACAAGAACGCGGCAAACATACATTTTAATTTCCATGTGTGCGATTTTGTTTGTTTGTTTGTTTTCTTTAATTTGGCAGGGTGGTCAGATTTGCGCAGGGACGCCGGAACTGGGGGGGTAGGAGGGGCAGCCGCCCCCGTTGCCCTTTGCCAGGAGGGCAAGGGGGGCAAAGGTGCCCTTTCAATTTAAAGGATTGCCTTGGCGAAATAGCGAATTGTCAGAAATGTTAGTGCAAATCCTTTACCAATTTGCTTCAGAAAACGCAAGAAATGCAGTCATCGACCTTCAAGAATAGCACAATCGCCTGGCGGAGACCCGGAGAATTAGGCGAAGTTCAACTCCCGATGTTTTGCAAACATCTCTTAGTATATATCAATTCAAAAGTGCCCTTTCACGAAAATCTGCCCCCCTTGCCTTCACATCGTTCCGGCGTCCCTGGATTTGCGCTATTTTTTCCGAAACAGGATTAGTGGGGTACCGTATAATCGTATTTCAAAAACAATAAACAAATAAATAAAAAAGAAGCAGACTTCCGCAATGACTGCTTGTTTGAAAAAGCTTTATTAGCATGACCTACACTGTAAATGTCAAGGAGTTGAATCACCTCCAAAACTGTTATTCTGTCGGCACCAAAAATGGTGACAAAATAACTCTTTTGGAGTTGGTTCAACTCCTTGACATTTACAGTGGTACTTACAATTGTAAGTATAGGTCATGCTATATTGCTAAAGGACAAGCTATATTATTCCTTGACATTTACAGTGGTACTTAAAATTGTAAGTAGGTTATGCTATATTGCTAAAGGACAAGCTATATTACTCCTTGACATTTGGGCCGCCAGGAACTTGGCCAGTTTCCACATCTTTTACTGTCAATACAGTGGTTTCTTCCATTAAACTATTCTGGTTCCGAGGAAAGCTAGTTCTCAGCCGGAATCCAACTTTACCGGCTTTACCATAAATATCTTAACAGGAATCTTACAACTATTAATGAATATGTATGTACATACCCACCGGGCACACGACGTTGTTTCAACGTTGGAATTTGGTAGAAAAAAGGTTGCGACGTCGACAACCTAATATCTACGTTGCTCTGACGTTGTTTTACAAACATTGGTTCAACAGCAGCCAACAGACGTTGAATTAACGTTCATTCATGGTTAAATGTACGACGTCGATTTGTGAACCAATCTCAACGTTGTTTTAACGTGGATTCAACGTTGAATTATGGTTGACGAGATTGGCAACCTAATTTCAACGTTGTTTCAAAGTCGAAACAGTAACGTCGATCCAATTTGCATAGTCAACCCTTTTTCAACGTCTATCCAACGTCTGGAAGGTCATTTCCAACGTTGATTCAACGTTGGATAAACGTCATTTTGCCTGCTGGGTAGTAAGATTTATTCGTATGTGATGTGATTCCAAAACCTCACGTTTTGGTAAGAGGCGTTATCTTCATGGTCACGTTTCGTTTACCTCAATTCTTGAAATCAAGAAGAATAATTTCAATTCAAGAAGAATAATTTCAATTACAAGATGTAGTTTAGTTCGAAGTTTCTTAACTTTCTTGTTCCGTTAAATGTCAACATTTTTAAAATTAAGAAATTCTAAATCCAAATTCGATTAGCAGTAGCTCTAGCCCAATATTTAAATCATTGAAGATTATAAAGCTGTGTGATCTTGTCACCTTTCATATTGCAATATATTTTTTTAATTTTATCATCAGATGTTACCTCAGTCCTGCCCTTGAATTGTTTTTCATGTCAGTGAAAAGGTTCATAATTATAATACATGCGTTCAGTGGCTTCACAGAATCACATGCAATCTTACTATCTCCCAAAAAATAAAAACAAATTATGTACTATTTAAAACATGAGCAGCAATGTTTTATCAAATTATCAGATATAAAGATACGAGGCGAAGCCGAGTATCTTTAGGTCGGATAAAACACGCACTGCGAATGTTTTAAATCAGTGCTTCAAAAACGATCGATCTATAGTATAAAGTTCATTCGGGAAGTAGTTTTCAAAAAATAGGTTGTTAAAGTTTAAGTTTATGTAGATTAATTAAGGGAAATCTCTATCACATATTATAAAGATACGATACGCTTATGTTAGGAATACAATTAATCTTAATGTTAAGTCTCGTTCATTTAAAAAATTCAAAAAATATTTAAAACAAGATTTTATAAGTAGGCCTAAATACTGATTTTGTAAAAATTTTTAAAAAATCTCGAGTATATGTTTTTTTGTATTATAATATACGTCTGTCTTCAAGTGTGTATGTACAATTCATTTAATTAATTAAGTGGCTAGTATAGACTTGAAACAGTATTGTATTTCTCACTAATTTGTATGTGTGCTTTATGTAATTTAATTAGTAATTAACATTTAAAAAACTCATTAATAATTCATGAAGAAAACACAAAGAAAAATCATTAGCGTGTCGTATCTGTATATGTGATACAGATTCATGTTGATTTACATAAACTTTAACTTTGATTTTCTCGGCTTAGACAACGTTTATTTTTAAAATTACTTCGCCAATGAACTTATAAGATGAGTCGTTTTTTAAGTTGTTTACAACATTCGCGTCCGTGTTGTATCGGATATACAAACTCTCGCCTTCGGCTCGAGTTTGTATATCCGATACAACACGGCCGCTCATGTTGTAAATATTACATAGACTATAAAGACATTCTTATACAAGGAAGCTTTTAACTAACATTCTTATCGTTCTTAATATTTTTCTCATAGATTAGATTGTACTCTATTAAATTGCATGCTTGTAAATATTGTAATTGTAACACTTTTAAACTAGCTAATGTAATTCGTACTCTTTAATATCTATTCTAGCCTACCAAACTTGTAAAGGGCCATTGAGCTTCGGGAAATGGCGCTATATAAATCTATTAAATTATTGTCATTAGTATTATTGCAAACTGACTTCCCATCATCTTTTAGCTTATTGGTTATTTTGGAAAGTCAGTGTCCATATTTATGGATTAAGAATATTGTTGTTGTTGTTATCCTCCCGCGTAACGCTTATATATTGAAAACTATATTACTTATATTACAAAATATCTCAACCGGTAGCGATGAAACGGCAATTTGGATCTTACAAAATATCTTACTGACAAGTGACAAATGGTTAGAATTCTAAATAAAAATTAATATCCAAACACACTCTGTCATTTCTTTATCAATTTTTGGTAATCAGCGCTGTCATCCTGTACTCGTTTCGTGTTGCCCAGCTCTGTGTAGCCAGGGGATGTTTTTATCTTTCCAACTTCTTCGTATGATGACTCTGCTTCAGCATGAGCAGGTATTACATAATCTGAGTCGCGTTTTAACAATTTCTGGTAATCACCATCATTTGTTGCTTCGTCTTGTCGGTTTCTGTCAAGCTCAGCATAAACGGAAGATGGCGAGCCATCTGCAGGTATTACATAATCTGAGTCGCGGTTTAACAATTTCTGGCAGGTACCATCATTTGTTGTTTCGTTTTGTTGGTTTCTGTCAGGCTTAGCGTAAACAGAAGAAGGCGGGCCATCTGCAGGTATCACATAGTCATAATCGGAGTCGCGTTTTAACAATTTCTGGTAGGCACCATCATTTGTTGTTTCGTCTTGTCGGTTTCTGTCAAGCTCAGCGTAAACAGAAGATGGCGAGCCATCTGCAGGTATTACATAATCTGAGTCACGTTTTAACAATTTCTGGTGGGCACCGTCATTTGTTGTTTCGTAGTTTTGTTGGTTTCTGTCAGGCTTAGCGTAAACAGAAGAAGGCAAGCCATCTGCAGGTATCACATAGTCATAATCGGAGTCGCGTTTTGACAATTTCTGGTAGGCACCATCATTTGTTGCTTCGTCTTGTCGGTTTCTGTCTGGCTCAGCGTAAACAGAAGATGGGGAGATTTGGACTTCTTCGTACGGTTCTGTTTCATCATCTGCTGGACTATAATCTGGCTCCTGTATTAACAAAAAAAGGGAGGCTGACTTGGCTTGGTGTTGCCATGAGGATGTAGGATGGCAAACGTCCGAAGATCGCAAATGAGTGTTTGGAAGAAAAGCGTGGAAAAAGACCTCAATGACAAAAGAAGTACAAGGTAAGATGTGAAAGTTCTTATGCCGAATGGCGAAAATTCTTAGCCGAATGGCGAAAATTCTTAGCTCAATGCAAGGTAAGTAAACATAGTGATAGGGATGACCTTTACTGCATGGACCTACGGTTTAAAACTGATAGAGCTATCCAGTATAAATAAAGTTAGTTTATTTTAAATAGACATTGTGTTTTAAGCCCCAGAGCAATCCTATTTTTCCACTCCAGCTTAATTATGAACAATATGCCTGCAGGAAACTTAGAAACACTTACCTGATTATTCTACGATGGTGCTGTTGCATTTTGCATTTCAACTGTGTCTATTTCAAGAACGCTGCTCGATAACGTCGAAGCTTGGTGTCGTTTATTGTATAGTAGAATTACAAGTAAGACAATAAGTACAATGGCTAAGGTTACAGCAACACCCGCGAAGAACATTGCAATTGAATTTGTTGAGTTCTCTAATAATTAAATTTAATGGGAAAATAAGAGAACATAAATACTATCTCTTATTCATCTAGTGTTACTACAAGGAGAACCCTAAACTAACTCTATTTATACTAAATAGCTCTATCAGTTCTAAACTATTCTTCCTAGAGGTCCAGTAAGAATCATCTGCAGGAGAAAACCTAAACTAAACTAACTTTATTTATACTGGATAGCTCTATCAGTTCTAAACTATTTTCCCTAGAGGTTCAGTAAGGATCATCTCTTATTGATCCAGTGTTACTACAGGAGGAAACCTAAACCAAACTAACTTTATTTATACTGGATAGCTCTATCAGTTCTAAACTGTTCTCCCTAGAGATCCAGTAAGGATCATCTCTTATTGATCCAGTGTTACTACAAGAGGAAACCTAAACTAAACTAACTTTATTTATACTGAATTATAGTTCTATTAGTTCTAAACTGTTCTTCCTAGAGGTCTAGTAAGAATCATCTCTTATTGATCCAGTGTTACTACAGGAAGAAACCTAAACTAAACTAACTTTATTTATACTGGATAGCTCTATCAGTTCTAAACTGTTTTCCCTAGAGATCTAGTCAGGATCATCTCTTATTGATCCAGTGTTACTACAGGAGGAAATCTAAACTAAACTAACTGTATTTATATTGGATAGCTCTATCAGTTCTAAACTGTTTTCCCTAGAGGTCTAGTCAGGATCATCTCTTATTGATCCAGTGTTACTACAGGAGGAAATCTAAACTAAACTAACTGTATTTATATTGGATAGCTCTATCAGTTCTAAACTGTTTTCCCTAGAGGTCCAGTAAGAATCATCTCATAGGGTTACTACAGGAGGAAACTAGAGAAAACCTGCAGTCAGTTTGGTAGAGTCAAACTGAAAGCACTCTTCTCACATATGACTGAGATGAACTTGAAATCAGGCAACTGAATATTGCAGGAATTGAACCCCAGTCACAGAGGTCAAAGGGTCACACCATTGTATCAGAACATTGAGTATATTCAAGCGCCATTGTTCAAACCCACCATGACATTTATATACTTGCCTTCACATCCAGCTTTTGTTTCGGCATAAATTGTGGTATAAATGTGTAAACGTGTACTGTTATCTGTACGTATTCCAGTACCAGTCTTGGTAATCTGTACAACTGACATTAAAATATATTTATATGCATGCTTATAATATTTGTCAACATGACGATAATATAATATTTTCATTGGTTAGTGGAACCAATACGTTTATTCATTGGCGCTTTCAATCTGAAAGCCTGGATCTTTATTAGTGCTAATAAAATGAGTTAAAACATGATTAATATATAGTTAAAACTAATTCGAATAATTTAAGTTTGCTATTTTATAATTCCCAATATGTACTTTCCTCTTGATGAGTAAAATCTTCCGACGTTAGACAGAGGAAAATTTAAAATAACAATACAAAGAGCTGGCCATATAGACGCATTGTACTTTAATGGCATATAGCAAGACACATGGGCAAAGATTGTGGTTAACCCACTAACCTGTTTTATTTTGTTCAACCACACAACCATATAGCTCTATAGCCTCATACATGCATTGGTACCCGTATAATAACCTAGATGAACCCTGATGTACCTCGCCATAATTGCAGGGTCTAGATCATGTCGTACAACAGTGGATACATCATTGTTTCCACGAAATATCTGAAACAGAGTAGACATTTTTAACACTCGAATCAGGATGATTTATCATATGCTTGCTGTGTTTATTCGCAAACTAATATGAGCAACATGTAGATAAACATCTTAGCATCCCACGCTGAACTTTTAGGTTCAGAGGATCACATAATAAGGTCTCAAAGATATATAAGTAGGTGTAAGTTTCATGCAGAATTTCTATTCATGAAACATCTTTATCAAATTTACCTTCGCATCTTGATCTTTTTCCTGGTAAAAATGCCACACTCCACCATCTTTTCTGTATGATAGTTTATAGTCCTTAGCCTTTTCTCTTCCTCCATTATATTCTCGTCCTTGTGTTGCAATTCCTGTGATTTTTGTCACATTTAACAAATCAATCTGAATATACTGGTCGTAATTCTTTTCAGTTTTTTTCCCTCCACACACATCTGGACACCATGCTCTCCAAATTTCGATATTTTGGTGTAGACGAGCCTGCCAACCATATGCTTCTCTATTAAAACTAGAGACTGTGATCTGTGAGTCTTTAATTCTGCCATCTGCCATACCAAGTGGAGATTTACATTCTAAATAACACAGTATTACCATTAGTATTTTAAGAATACGTTCACACACGAGCGTGTTCCATGCACTCATTCACGGGTATTCATATTATTGTTACATGTATTTCATGTTTAAAATGTAACTAGAGAAATCTTATTGTATTTTAAGGTTGAGTTCGAAGGTTCAGAGGGTGCTAATAACTTTTCCACGTCAGTATGAAGAGATGGAAAGGCGCAGCTTAACCTTTACTAGAGCGCCTTTGACTGCCACTTTTCATTTTTAAATTTAAACTCGATAACACCACAGAGCAAAATCGCCATCTTCTCAAGTTGGTCGAGACTATACGACCCATGTGTGATCACGCACAGTTATGATCGAAGGTTTAGTTCTTTGTGAGTAACAAAACCAGAGGTTCTGGAGCCGAAAACCATGGAAGCACAGGAGAGAATGAATCACAAATCTGCTTACATCAGTGTACTGTTATCTGACTTATCTTAATTCAGTAGTAATTCCAGGAACCACTGAGTATTTTAATAAAACACAGAATAACGCTAACTAATAAGAGCCTAGACTGACTGCATAAATGTCATGAAGATCGAAGCCACGACCTCAGAGATGCAAGGCCCTTGATTTGACGATTGTGCCATCGAAATCCCGTGCTTTCCTGCAATACCTGAGTTGCCGAGTGTCACATAGGTCACACTGGTTAAACCAAGAAGACAAATAATCACAAAACTTTCAGAAATCTTGCTCATTGTCATCTAGAATTTGAACAAAAGAATTATGCTTTAAAATGGAGCCCAGACTTTCACTTATAACTAACAACATACAAAGTTTTTGATCTGTCAAGCTCAGATCTTCATTTGCGCAATACAAACCTACCGAGGTCCTTTACTCAATATGGCGTAACCAATTATGTATCTGTTTCTCTTTCTCGTAATGTGGTCACCCTACAGTTATCAGAGTGAGAAAATATTGTTAACTCTTTTTCTGTTGTAGAAGGTATATAGAATTGATAGATGTGAACCTTTTCCCTTGCAAGTGCCTGTCAACAGTCTGAAGTCGATCATCATCTGCTGTCCTGCAGGGATAAACTAACTGTTCACCTCTGCATGGTTAACTATAAAAATCTCCAATTTCGCAATTACATGTCAAAACCGCCTACCACTTCCGCCGTTGTTAACACCCAAAACATCGCCAATATGCCTATGGCGATATTTCTATTCTGGTTTTATTTTGTTCGTTTTCTTATAACTTGAATGAAAGCTGAAACGATTTAAACCAAAAAACCAAGGCTATACCTAGACACAAAGTGCATGTCTTCAATCGCCGCAGACATCACAGTATCGCCAAATAATGAGAAAACTTATCATGCAAATGAAGTGTAGCGAAAAGAAAGCAAGAAACAACATTGTCAAATAAGCCACCGCATTTGCTACACTGTAAATTTCAAAGAATTGAATCAACTCTAAAAATGTTATTCTCTCACCAAAAACGCTGACAAAATAACATTTTTGAAGTTTATTCAACTCCTTGAAATCTACAGACTAGTTTCAAGTACAAACTAAGAGTACATACGTCAAACTTTTCATGTGTCGAATGAAGATGGGCGAAACAATGGGTTTATGGTGAGTAGGGTCATTTTAATACGGAAAGTTTACCTCATGATATACGTGCGACGTCTGAGTCTTATGACGTATGACGTATGTAATAATATAATAATGATTTTATGTTCGTAATATATATATATAATATATATATTATAAAGTATTCATAAAGTCTATAAACTATTTTTACGAATATTACTGCAATATAACTTTGAATATATAACGTGTTCGACAAGACAAAATTTTACGTACAAAATTACGAATTAACTAAGTTACAACAAAACTGTACGAAACTATATACATTTAAATGTTTCTTTCTAAGATTATTCAAGTCTTGACCATGCTTAGCTTTATGTCGTTGTTTATCATGCATGTCGTTGCTGATCAACAACGAGATGCGCATGTCGTTGTTCATCAGTCCTAGTCGTCTATTTAGTTTTTGCCGGGGTTTTTTGTGGAAGCGTCACGCCAATATTGAAGTTATGGTTTCAAGTTAAGTCATTTTAATGTAATTTTTTCGCAAACCTTTCAAATAGAATCGTATGAAACATTCTTTGTTGCTGTACAGTGTTTAATATGTATTTCAAAAAATCATTAATAATTCATGAGGATTAAAACTGGCAAAGAAAAATCATGATCTTTATATCTGATAAAACACTGCTGCTCATGTTTGAAAAAGTACATAATAAATGTCTTCAGAGAAACGTATACTATGATTTTTCATCAGGGTGAAAAAAATAATGTTAATTCTTTTCACACTTTGTAGTCTTGTACTTGATATGGCAAATAGAATTGAGAATCGATGTGGTTTTATACATGCATATAAATTATAATTCAAACAATATGGCCTATGGCTGGGTATATACGCTACAGCTTTCGTCAACTACAGCGGCCCGTTACCGATAATACAATACGAAAAAACATTAAATTTAACAACTACACGAATTTGAACAACTTACAAAACCCATCCCGCACCCCCACCCCGCCCCTCAATAATTTGTAAACTAGCGATAATCTGTAAAGTTTGAGAGGGAAATAATAACCTAATAATCGCCCCTGACTAATCAGCCCCAATACAAAAATGTTTCCTACGGCTCGGAGTATACGGTTATTACGGTATAGTGGTTCGTATCGTATTATGTAACGGGCTGCTGAGCAAAATAAAGCTAAAACAAAGTCAAATATTAAGAGGAACGCCGAAAAGATTTTACGTTTTGAAAACTTGACATTGAACACTTGACATTGAACACTTGACATTCACTGCGTACAATCTCCTGAGATTGTACGCAGTGAATAAGAGATTTGTATAACTATTTAATAATTGTGAGTATAATTGCTGCCGTTAGGCAGCTCCCTATTCTTCACGTTTGCTTGACCCAGTCTTTCGCGCGACAAATATATTGGGAAGATCTCGATCAATGTGTCCGGGTGTCTGTCCGCAATTACGGGGAAATGATTATTCTGCAAGTTTTTTAAACAAGAGGGGCGGTCAAACTTTATTTTGTATTGTACTCGCTTGATTCTTCTCAGGATTTCAGAAACGATCAACAATACTTTGCCTTTGGATATAAATTGCGGTAAGGATAGCTTTATTTAGCTGGCAATATACTTGAGATATACTTGAAAGCAAATATATTTAGATCTGCTGTTTTATAGTGTTCGATATACTAGAGTAGAGGTATTGAAACAATATTGATTATTGAATATGATTTCATGAACTTATCAGCAGTTTTATTCACAGATATTATATACTTATACAAGGAGTCCAATTTTAGTAATATTTGTTTGTGCGGCGATAATGAGTTTGTATATTGTTCATTCTAGATGTTTATATAGCAATGTGCTTTCAGCAAGTTTTAACAACAAACGCGGACTGTTGTGTATGCACGTCTTAATAATCAGGCTTAATGTATAAAAGATATTCCTATACTAGCAACCCAGTGTGGATTGATGTCTACACGTTAACTTACCAGCAGTTACATGTAATATACCCTGCTGGTAGTGGTTTCTGAGCTGAGGAGAAACTACTGCGAGCAAACGAACGATTTTCTAGCGAAGTCCGAAGATCGCGTGATGCGACCAACGTGACGTCACTTTAAATTTGACTTTCTCTTCTGTAGTTTGTTAGATGTAAACAAGCTTGACATAGTTTAATCAAACGACTTTTTATTCTACATGCAGATCGCAATTTATCTGTCGGTTCTATAAATATCGTTGCTGCCAATACTAAAATATTTTTGAAAATCGGTTTCTCACGCTACAAATTTGACATTTGAATTTCTGTTATATCTTTTTCAATTTTTGTGTTTATACGATCAATATTTTTTTACTTGGTCTACAAACTTTATTTGTGTTACTTTAATTTAAACATTGGAGATTGTGTTAAGGTTTTCGGTAGAGTAAATTCCAATTTCAAAAGTTTCCAAATATTAATATGTTTATTATTGTGGATTTTGACAATTATTGCATTTTTTTGCGACCTCAACCGCTAGCTACAAAACATTTCTCTAAAAGGTTGATTTTTGTTACAGTGTAGAATTTATTGTTATAATTATGTTATTCTTTTGAACTCTATGCGGTTTTCAAGTCATCTTGATGTATAATTTCTCACATTCTATTCAATATTTGTACACTTTTGTACAAAGACAAGGACAGTCAAGGTATTATCACAGTTTAATGATATTCAGTTGTGTAACTCGCGGCCGTCAGTATTGATTATGACGTCCCCAAGAATCGAATGCTCGCGTCATTTTTGTCGCGTCACGAAATCGCGAAAGACCGTGTCGCTTGCAGATTTCAATACAAAAACATAAGGGA
>CACRXK020012394.1:0-15167 GCA_902702795.2 Paramuricea clavata
CTTTCTTCTTTACTGGCGTTATGTAAATGTACGTAGATAAAACTATTGCTATGAACGGATGTAGATATGTCAACACTTTCCCTCTTGGCATTCCAGTTCCATTGGTAATGATAATAAACATGTTATTGCCTAGCACATGACATCGAGAAAATCATAAATTAATAAGAATCATATAATCAAGAGGTCTTAATTTTCCCAGTCTTTATTTTCGAGGTCTTAGATCTCTGTTCATTTGTTGTTGTGACCACACCACCGGAAGTACAGTACATTATTAAACTAATTATTAACCATATATGGATATCAGACAGTTGAGACGAAAAAAGAATAGATAAGCACAAAGTATAGGGGTGTGTAGAATCCGAACAACTACGAACAAGAAAGTAGTTTACAGACATGCAGGCAAGTCTTCTATGAAAAATTATTTTCATCTTTGAACTTTGATTCCAGCAACTAGGCCACCCCAGTTATGAGTGTTATATGGAGAAATTTACATCCGGCAAGCGAGCTAGATCTTGCCACTCTCAATGAGATCTGGCAACCAGATCAGCCGTTTTGTCCATTTTACTTTAAATTTACAGAACACAGCAAGATATGGCTTACCGGTCTGTCTCGCTCAACGGGTTATATAGTATAGCCCGGCTTCCACATAAGCTAACTAATCTATGATCTATGGTAATCTAACGTGGTCTGAGATTCCGTCATACACAATCTAATTAAGTTTCGAAGAGTTTTTTAACTAAACACATTTGATACTTTCGCTCTACATCATTCATTCTCAAGAAAATTGATACACGCCTGTAAAGATAACAATACCAATTATTTGTTTGTTCTTCAACTGGATTGTTAGTCGGTGGGGCCACCTGTGGTGCCCACCGTCTCTAGGTTTGCCCTTTGGTACGCCACAAAATGACAAAATGACAAATTACGTTATTTTAATTACGTAATTCTTACGAAATCAAAATCAAAATGGCGACCATGGAATAGCGTGCTTTTGAGCAAAAGTTCGCTATTGAATATTTGGTCCAGTCCGAGTCGTGTCTTTTCTTTTGGGGTTTTTGAAAGAAATATATTAAGAATTCACTAAACGTTATCACGACGTTTCACTGTTATGTTATCGAGGAGGGAAGTGGATAATTGGTACATAATTTTATATATTTAAAGTTTGTATCGCGCGGCGGAGATTTCGGGCGTGCAATTTTGATGCTTTCTATATATTTACTATTGAATTTTCGAAATCTCCGAAACTAACTCTCCTCTCACGAGGCATTTATTGTATTAAACAACAGACAGACGTTATAATGCGTCTAGTTTCGAGGCGAAGAATATTCTTGCCTTCCAGCCTTCGATGCACTAACTAGCTCGGTTTTAACTTGGCCAGTTGGTAACATAACACCAGCTGATCTGCATGTGTAATGACAACAGGATAAACGCTTATAATTTTAACACATATTATACACTATAGTACTATACTGTATACATGACTATTAAAACAACATTGCTACATGGTTGTACTTGTTTTAACTATATTTATAGCGCTAACTACCAGGCTAACTGCAAACTTCAAGAATCAATAGACAATGTTTTCGGAAAAACAAACGCGCTCTTCTTTAATTAGTCCTTTGTTTGTACTTAAAGTTGCATATTTCCAATCGCCCCAGCGACTTAACGCTCCGTGGGGCGTATTGTTCTAGTTAAATTGGTATACGCTCTTCATATATTTGAAATGCAGTACAATATATAGCTGAATTTAAATTGCTCATGCAAAGTATACTAAATGATTACAGATTTACTACAATTTTTTGATGTCATACTAATAGTTGGGGTGTAAATGAAAATGATCAAAGATGTTAGCTTTGATATTATTTCCTTCCATAACTAGAAAAACTAATTTCCCCTACGGAAAATTTTCAAAAGCTTAGTGCAGTACTTTTGACACCGAATACACTACTACGCCTCCGCCATTCCTTCCTGTTCCAAACTAAAGAAAACTAACTTCCTTTTTTCCGGACATTCAAAAAAAAGGTCAAAAATATTTTCCGGACATTAAAAAAAAAGGTCTAAAATTTTTTCCGGACTAACATCAGTTAGGTAAAGATTCAAAAAAAATTTTTCGCACAAATCTTCTTAATTAAATTACATTGGTAAACACTTTTTGGGACCAATATCTGAAAAATTTAGGTTTAGGAAATTTTTTCTCAGCCCAAAAAACATTCCAAATTATTTTTTTTATTTTCAACTTTGGGGGCCCCCTTACACTGGGGGCCCGGGGGAAATTTCCCCCTCTGCCCCCTCTCTCCGATAGGCCCTGGTAATTACTATTCGTTGAACATAATAGAACATAATATCGTTCAACATAAAAGTTTTATACAACTGGCCCCAGAAGTAGAGTACATAATTAAACTAACTATTAAGGTCAAGAAACACTGGACGCCATTCGACAACGCGGCGCCATTTCTCAATTTTCACAGACCGATAACATGGATCCTGGTTTAAGTTTTCCAAATACTTAGAAGTGCTATGACATTTTAAGTTATTTGCTCTACATATATTTTAAAATTCCCTTTCATTGGCTGGTTTATTAACTTTCAAAAACTGAAAAATGGCGCCACGTTGTCGAATTGCGTCTGGTGTGTCTCGGCCTTAAACCATATATGGATATCAGATAATTGAGACCGAAAACGAACAGATAAGCATAAAATATTGGGGCCGTAGAATACGAACAAGGACAAAGTAGTCACAGACATGCAAGCAAGTTTTCTGTGAAAAGTTTTGATATGAAAATTTTATTCACTCGTCTGTGACTGTATACTAGGCAATTTTGCGAAATTCTTCAACGACAAGTTTACTAATTCAAAAGCTAGCAAACTAGCTCTTATCAATTGTTTTTAATCAATTTTAGGATTGTATTAGGATTGTACTGGCACGAAGGCCTTTATTTAAAGCTATTAGAAAATGGAATTGGAGGACGCTTCTATGATCTGATAAAGGATTTGTACTCAAATACTAATTGTGCTGTCAAAATATCAGGACATAGAACGCCCTTCTTTTCTTACAATAGAGGGGTACGCCAGGGCTGTGTTTTAAGCCCCCTCCTTTTCAACTTATTTATTAATGAACTTCCCAAATTGCTCGAAAAAGCAAACTCGGACCCATTTCTATTACTAAACGGAACGAGACCAAGTTGTCTTCTATATGCTGATGATCTTGTCATATTATCAAGATCGGAATCGTCTCCAAAAATATGTCTAGATTCTCACAATGAATGGAGCAAAAAATGATTAATGAATATAAACTTGAAAAAACTAAGGTTATGATCCTACAAAAACATAATTGCAAACTACAAAGACTTAACTTCTTCTTGGGAAATAAGCGCATTGATATTACAAATGAATACACTTATCTTGGCCTAAAACTCACTCCAAACACTTTCACAAATTAACTCCAAAGCTTGCCATGAAAATATTTGATGGCATAGTCTCTCCAATCTTACTCTATAACTCTGAGGTTTGGGGTTTCATTAAATGGGACAAGACCTCAACAGAAAAAAAAACAAACACACCTAAAATTTTGTAAAATTTATTTGGGTGTAAATAGGAAAGCGAGCAACGTCGCTACCAGGGGTGAACTAGATAAATTCCCTCTGTTAATCCCCATAATGAAAAGACTCTTTTCTTACATCAAACACATTAGTCAACTACCAGATTCAAGTATAGAGAAACAATGCTTTACCTTTCAAAAAAACTTTACTTAAACGGTAAAGACTCATTTTACTCTAATGCCGCTAACATCATCAAAAACGTCAGTCGATCCTAATATCGAAGAAACAATAGATATTGAAAAATTTGTACAAGATATAAACATAACAGATTTCGTAAAAACTATTAAAGATAAATATACATCATTTTGGAAACATCAAATTGAAAACTCTTCAAAACTCTCATTTTATTCCACATTTAAGAAAGATTGTAACTTAGAAGAATACTTAAATAACATCAAAGATCCGAACCAAAGAAGAATGTTCTCAAAATTCAGTGTAAATAACCACAAACTAGAAATTGAGTTCGGTCGCTATAAAAACGTACCTAGAGAAGAGAGATTTTGTAAATACTGCGACAAACGTACAGTTGAAGACGAATTTCACTTTGCATTCGAATGTAATAAATACTAGAATTTGCGAAATAGCTCGCACAACATCCTGAAAGACTATTTCCAAATGAATATCACTGATGAATTAAAGAGAAAATTATTAAATGATGTCATTGAATGTCATTGAATGACCCTGTGATAACCGATCCATTTTCCAAGCATATTTCGAAATGTTCTTATAGTCCCTAAACCAGAAATCAGAAATTTCTATATATTATATTACTCTACCTTCCCTTTTCTATTACACTCTTTCTAATCCTTTCTATTCTTAAATTTTGATATTTGTATTTGCCATATATCCTTCCTATTTGATATATAATTCATGTAAATATAGCAGTATGTATATTGTTTTTCGTTAGTTAAGTAATTTTTATACTATAGTTAACTTTATTCTTACAATTACGCTATAGCAATACCTGCATGTAATTAGGTCATGCAAATAAAGCTTATTAAAAACCATTGTTGATATTAAATCCTGATCTCTAATTGAATATGGGAATTAAGGAATATGTATGACACGGTTTGAATCGTCCATAAAGCTTTGTCCATCTTTTTGTTGCATGTATGTATGTTTTAAAGGGCTAGTGAATACTGCACTAGAATTTTGAACATTGGCCTCTCCTGAGTTCTGATGATGGCAAAATTTATAAATTTATTTTTTTGTATACACAATAATGAATAATGACAATGGACCGGCCGGTTACATATACATTCATGAGGACAACATTTCTAAAGCATGCCCACCATCAGTTGCGCCGTATTTTACGCTTACAATTAATTGCAACTCACCAATAAATATTTAATACTGTGAAGCGAAAATCGCTTAGTCGTACATTCACAAGCGCGACAATGAAGTTAACTACATCAATTTTAATCATCGTTTGATTAAGTATTCGTACTTTATAATATACTTTAGATAGTACAGTGAGAGATGCAACATATCAGATGTGGTTTTTGATAAGCAGACATTGCCAGACAAAAAATCATCCAAGATAACTGAACTTCAAGAGTCGTATACGTAACGGTTTGATTTCTGATTCAGTAATTAAAAAGTAATACTTTGTTCAAACATATATATCTCGGTTTAAAAGTATATGTAGATGGTTGCCAACACAATTTAGTTGTTTGTGACAAAACCATTGCTATGAACGGATGTAGATATGTCAACATTTCCCCACTTGGCATTCCAGTTCCGTTGGTAATGATAATAAACATAGGCTACTATTGCCTAGCACATCAGATCCAGAAATTCATAAATTACTGATAAGAATCATAGAATTAAGAGTTCTTAGTTTTCGTGGTCTTTGTTTTTTGAGATATTAGTTTTTTAATTGTAGTAATCACGCGTCACCGTGCAGAAGTATATACAGCTACATAATGAAACTATAACTATTAAATTAGCCAAATATACAGTATATGGACATTAGACAGACAGTTGAGACCAAAAACCAACAGATAAACATAAAATATAGGGGCACGAACAAGAAAGTATTATAAAGCCAGTAATAGCCATTCAAGCAATTGTTCCATAAAAAGTGTTGATATGACAAGTTTTATTCACTCGTCTTTATTAGCAATTTTTCTAATTTAATTGTTTTATGACATGAATTTACTTGTTCAAAAGCTAGCATATACTATAACTTTTATCGGTTGTTTTGACTCCGAACAACTATTATAGTTATATTAAATCCCGATATCTGGAATATGCATTTATGATGTTTTTGATGTTACTCTGAGTGTATATCCACACCGGGCAGGTTGAAAAGTTAGCCTGACCACGGTGGGAATCGAACCCGCAATCTTTGGAATACTAGTGCAATACTCTGTGTTCGAGTGTGTGGTATTTCGGAACTAAGTCTTCGATACCAATGTGTAGTTATGTTCGTGATATTTTTGTGTGTGTTTTGATGTTATGTACTCAGGTGAATATAACGTTTTTGATGTTACTCTGAGTGTGTATCGACAACGGGCAGGCTGAAAAGGTAGCCTGACCACGGTGGGAATCGAACCCGCGACCTTTGGGATACTAGTCCAATCCTCTGCCAACTATACGAGGTCAAGTTGGTTCGAGTGTGTGGTGAGTATTCCAAAGGTCGCGGGTTCGATTCCCACCGTGGTCAGGCTAACTTTTCAGCCTGCCTGGTGTAGGTATACACTCAGAGTAACATCAAAAACATTATATTCACCTGAGTGCATAACATCAAAACACACACAAAAAATATCATGCATTTATGTCCTTTATAAACGTACAAAGTTGTGCTTCAGTAGCATTATATGAATTTTGTGTATTTGAGTGAGGCCAAAAGCTACTGTCGAAAGTAAAGCCTAACTTAGGCGGGAAATTTTAATACAAAAACAGGACTGGTCTATAATTTTTTAAACTTTTTATATTTTTATAGTTTTTATATTAAAATTTGCCGCCTAAGTTAATCATGCAGGCTTTACTTTCGACAGTAGATTTTGGCCTCACCCGATCGAATACACAACATGTTCTTAAACGTTAATCGGTATTTATGTAAATGTTTGTGCTAGAGAATACTGCGAGAATTTTGAACATTGGATAGAAACCCGAACAAATCATCTAGTAGGAACCGAAGGTCAACCAACTGCTGCATGAGAAGACAAAACGTTTGTCATGAGCCCTGGTGTGCGTATACAGGGTGTATCAAAATAAACGCAATTCATCTTTTGTGCTTAATAACTTTCGAAATACTATTTCTAGTTAAACGCTTTTAGGCTTACTTCAAAGCCTGCTCTTTTCTCTTTCAAACAAACTATTATCCTTGTCTCCAATGCTAGTAATAATTGCACAGGAAAAGATTTAGTAAAACCTATCATTTTTAGTTGCTGTTTAATTATGCAAGTTTACTATGTTATTGTTTAGTCGATTTAAATGTTAGAATTTTCTTCTTTAAACTTCAATGTTGTCGTCACTACATCTGGAAAACCACGTAAGAACAAATTAAAAGTATTTTAAAAGAGACCAGGTTGTTTGAAAATCCTAAACGAATGCTAAAATCGTCAAAACATTCTGGTGTCTGAGCCAGAGTGTCATCGAATTGCGATGTAATGTAAACAGAAATTATAGCAAGTTGATGTCAGTCAGCTTAGATGGTCCAAGCCAAAATTATATCGCATTTGAAGTTTCAAACTGAGTAAAAAATAAGAAAAGCCGTAACTATACTTATTGTTGCAATCCATTTAATAAAATGCAACATCTTTTTGTTTTAATGAAAAAACAGTTATTTTCATGAGAACGATTTGTTATTCCATCTCAATTTTTTAATCTCCAATCGCAATAACGTAAAGTATTATTACCCGCGAACCAATGAGTCAAATTTAAGAAACAACCCACTGTTAGAAAGCTGAATGGCTACGCTTTAAAATGAATGTAAACTTTAACGTTTTCGTCTATTATTTGTTTAGCAATTTACATTTCAGTCGAGGATTGCGCTTTTTTTGATACACCCTGTAGAGCTGAACCACAACACTATGCTTCTTACTCAAACATCCCAGAAAGATTATGAAGATCTGTGCCGTTTTGATGTGTTAGGACTCGCAGATACAGCTAAGCATGATCAATCTATGGTCTACAATACGTGAGTTCAATGAACAATTGACTAGATCTCCTTCGGGCTGGTATGAGACGGGTCTTTCTTGGCGCGGAAACCACCCACAACTACCATCAATGAAATCGGAAAAATGAAATCTTTGCAACGTCGCCTGCAACGAAAGGACTTTATCGAAGACTACAACACAGTGATCGAACAGCAGAAACAACAAGGAATTGTGGAACCAGCCAATAACGAAGTCGCAGGTAATATAGGTATAGAATTCTACATACCCCATAAGGAAGTTGTACGAAAGTCGGCACAGTCAACAAAGCTGCGACTTGTGTATGATGCCACCGCGAAAGCCTCTTCTGTAAGCCCATTACTTTGCAGCCGATTCATTTTACTAAGCCAAACTCAAACGGTATATTCATTGATTTTGATAAGCATTTACAGATTAATTTTTATTTGTTCAGTTGTATCATGTCGAAGCAGTTAGGTAGCTATTTATTGAAACTGTTTATTCAGCCTGGCTTCACAAGACTGGTTGGAAGTTAGTGCGCGATTCTATTCAATGTATTTACAGCAACTAAACACTGGGCTTCTCGCAAACTGTATCTCCATTCAATCGCTGAATATTGATATAATAGCTTCGTAATATGCGGTTTCCAAACCGGCATATTTAATGAACAGATGTATAAAATCTCTTGTACGGAGTTATAGTAAATAATAGTCAGTCAGTCAGTCAGTCAGTCAGTCAAATCTTTATTTAAGCGCGGTATAGCTTCATCAGGTTTACAAAAATAGTTATCTACATTAATAAGTTTAAAATTTTTGTTCAAGCCTACTTTACATTCATATTTATACCTGTTTTCCATGAATGCCGTGTCTGTCGAATATGATGTTTCAACAATTGTCGAAATTCAGTAAGAGATTCCGCTTGTCTTATATTGCTAGGTAAGCTGTTCCATAACACTGCACCACTATAGCTAAAGCTATTTTTAAGATAATTAGTGTGGGGTAAAGGAGCAGCAAGTTTGTTCACGAAGTCTCGAAGCATAAGAGTTACCTTATTGCGATAAGTAAATTTAGAACATAGATAGCCTATTAGGGTGCAAGGTTATTTAAAGATTTGAAAACTATTAACGTTTTTTTTAATTTGGCGTTGTTGGTTTAGATCATTCCACCCTAGCTTTTCTAATAAGCTATTGGCATCGTTTAGAAATTGCTTAGGTGGGTGGTGGGTTATTTTATTTGTAAACATAGTAGTTTTAAAGTTTTTACAAGTTCTAGTATTGTATTAGCTTAATTGTAGTTATGTAAGGAGGACCACGAATTTATCAGTAGTTCACGCTTACTGTCAAGTGTTTACCCTCATGAAATAAAGTCTGACTGAATCGGCGTCAAAGTTGGAAAAGGTCAACACCCGCATTGCACGGTTTTGAAGTTTTTGAAGTTTGTTAGATAAAGTTTTACCACTGATTTCCCCACACGATATTACAATAATCAAAATGTGGTTGTATTAGAGCGAGCGTGATAAATAACATGCAACGTTTCCAATGAAACAAATGACTTTAACCGCTCAATAGCACCGATACCAGAAGCAACTCGTTTTGTCATTTTATTAACACGACTACTCCATTTTCATCTATAAGACACCAAGTGATTTTGTTGTCGAAACTCGGTCTAAAGGAATTCCATTTATTTCAAAATAAGGATTGTCAGAAAGAGTACTTAATTAAACGTTGTCTCGACCCAATTAACATGTACTCAGTTTTAGTCATATTTAAAGTAAGTTTATTTGATATTAACCATTCATTAATGCTTTCCAAGTCTTCGTTAAGATGAAATTGAATAGTGTTTATATCGCTACCAGAATATGTAAGATTAGTGTCATCTGCATGCATACATTCTGGGATGAGAATTTGATAAACAATTTGGTAAATCATTAATAAATACCAGAAACAGGAGCGGTCCAAGGATCGTTCCTTGAGAAATTCCGCACTTAAGACTACACTTATTGGAAAGTGACCCGTTAACAAAACATTTCTGCCTGCGGCTGCTATGAACAGAAAGGAAAGCTTTTTATAAAAATAACTTGAATATAACTAGTAACAATGTAAATAAACAAAGGATGATTTTAGAGTGAACAAGACGCTCTACAGAGCGTTAACTCGCTGGGTCTATACTAGACTTGGTCGAAGTCTGTCTCATATCAGGCGAAAAGTAGGGAGAGACAGACTTGGGACATTTGCAGCATTTCGAATGTTACTTGCAAAAATTGGCGCGAAAATTTGTTGTTGTTCTCAACTCGCAAGCCACGCCTCCGTAGGAAAAATCTGACGGATTTTGCAGGGTATGCAAGTCCGTCTCTCCCTACTTTTCTCTCATATTTTCGCACCTTTTTTAGATTTTTTGACCGCTCGTGTGCATCGCTATTTTCAAACCCTTGAGAGACGGATTTGAACTCGAGTCTAGGGCTATACAAACACGCACATTACTGCACATGATACATACAGTACACATATATTTCAATTATGATTTAAGGTTTTCCCCGAGCTATAAGCGGAAAAGTCGAATACCGGCGCGAAAGGCTTAACACAGTACTAAAATGCGGTAGGCCCTACAGGTAAAGTTATATTTAGTACACTACATTCTATTTCTTCAAGACTGTCAGCCGCCAGTTAGTTAGACTTGCCCAAGTCTCTCTCGAATGGGAGAAGACGTACGCTAGGATTAAACTGCGCTGTAAAACGTTCAAAATAAAATATTTGGGGGCTTTTGGGCTCAAAATACTATCGAAATGAAGAGAGAAAACCAATGATACCAAAGTTATCAAGGATCAAACGTACTGCATTTTTTTATAATTAGTTTAATAATTTTGAGCGATTGTCAACAATACAATTTCGCTTGGCTTTCAAAGACAAAGGCCATAAATCGCTAGAATACTGTTGTTTAGTAATACTGTACATTTGACGTCCGTAATTAGTACAATTTCTAACGCTGAATCGTCAGAATCGAACGGTGGTATTTATATCCTTATTGCACCATTAGGCATTACAAAATTATACACTATGAAACGTACTGCGAGGGATTTGTCAACAAATTATAGAATTTTGCCTGATTTTCAAAGGCCATAGTTCGTAAGTACAATTTCTTACGCTGAATCGAACTGTGGTATTTTTATCCTTATTGCGCAATTAGGCACTACAAATACAAGGACAAACATAGTGCGAAGTGATTTGTCAACAATACAATTTCGCTTGATTTTCAAAGGCCATAATTAAATCGTCAGAATACTGGTGCTCCAGTAGTAATACACTTAACATCCGTAAGTACAATTTCTTACGCTGAATCGAACGGTGTCGCTTTCTTCTCAAAATATAAAGCAGCGAAGCCAAACTGTTAATAAAGCCAAAGGTTGCTGTTTCCATGTCGAAATTCCTTGTAAAATTGTTCAATTTTCCCGAATTTTCCTCAACATGCAGGGTTATTTATGGATAATTTGGGTAAAATTGGCAGGAGCCTTATGGATAATTGGGGGGAAATTAGGCAGCTCATTAATATTCTATTTTGTGGCTATCGACGATTGGAGATCCACTATCCATGATCCGTGATCCCAGCCTAGTCCCTGGCCTTCCAAGCGCTGGCGAGTTACAGGCTGTCGTGAACTTGTGGGCTGTCAGTTTCGGAAAATATCCGAACTGGGTCGCGCTGGAAGGCCTAGCAAAATTCGCAAAATCAACATGGCGGTGTATTTTCGTAAATTGGATTATTCTTCACGAACTTATTAAAATGTAACGAAATGCTTTTAAAACACGTATTATATTTAAATTTTGTATTTTGTCTCGTTGATAAACCTTTCAGGACACCACTGGCACTGACAATTTGTTGGCTTCTCCACACAAGGACTGTGTCGACCGAAATGATTTGTTAAAAAATATTAGGGAGCGGTCATAAAGTAAGTGCTACCCCGGGGCGGAGGATATTGGGATGGGGTATGAAATTTTTTTCAGGGATGTGGATGGGGTATGAAATAAATTTATCACTTTAAAGAGGGGGTATGAAACAAAATTTGTTTGTTTCAATACAAAAATTGTGTTAATACAATTTAATATCACGGCTTCGTTCATGGTCCAAATAATTTTTCATACATCACTGCCATCGTTGTCTCATAAAAGATTTGACCATTGCTCAAGTAGTCTCCCTTCCAGTTGCTCTTTGAGTTGTGATTTTATTCTTCTTCATGAGCTCGTGTGCAGGAGTACATGATGACACAAATATTATTCAAAGAACGGCTGTAAGAGAGACAATTGCACCGCATATTTAATACACAGTGTAATAATTTTTAACCCTAAATATCCCAAATAAATATTTATCCGTCATTCCTGAACAAATGATCCAATTTGCCTGTGTTTTCGTGACTTTTGATATTTTTCCTCTGCTGTCATGACTGCGGTAAAATGTTTCTGAAAATTAAAAGTTATCCGGACGTTTGACAGCATTTGTCAAACAAGGTGTCAGGGCCAAAAATTGGAAAATGTGGGTTGGACAGTATTTTTTGGCTGAATCACTTCCAAAGACATAAATCACATAGTATAATTAGAGAACATATAAAGATGGGTTATCACACATGATTTGCAAAGTGAAATATCCATAATATATTACATATAATAGTAAAATATAGCATAATATATTCATAGTATACTATAAAATACTTATATATATAATATAAAATATTTCTTTGTACCTTCAAGGCATAACATCTCCCGGTCTTTGAGCAAACACCAAACATTTAGGAACCATAATATATTGCAGAGTATATGAACTTCTTTGATAGAACAAATGTACCAATTTGGTATAAAATATTTTGCAAAAAATCCAGAGGATTGTCATGATTTTCAAAGTAAATAATGTGTTCAAAACTATACTGCAAGCTCGTAGCCCACCTGCGTTACACTTTGTGTAACACATAGTATATTGGCCTGGTATAAAAACATGGTCGCCACTTCGTATTTCCTCTACAAACTTTTCTTGAGCGACTTCATTGTTTCTTCGGTTTATACTAAAGAAGTTATGCCACCAAAAAGAGCTAGAGTTTCAGCAGAATGCGCAATTACGAATATTATGCAATTTATAGAACAATATGACAACAATGACAGTGTCACAGTGATGATGGTGAAATCAGTGATGTTGAAAATGATTTGGATTGTTTATATGGGGAGACAGGTCAGTTTCAGTTGTATATCTTTTCATATGGTACAGAAATGCCAGCTTGTAAAGAAAAATAGTGGTGTTTATGGACATCTGAGATATGCCATCACATAAAAGTATGTCTTTTGAATGTAAAAGACACAATATCACCCAAAAATATCACATCCAAAATGTTTTTTATCTCTTTACATAAAATAACCAAAATGGGTAAAATATTAGCAATATTCACCATTTTGTTGACAGGTGGTCGTATTCAATGGGGTCAAAAAACAGCATTTTGGATGTGAATTTTACTTTTTTGTTATTTTTAGTAAAGAAAGATAAAACTTACTAGAAAATAAAACTTATAGGATAATGGCAATTAGTCAACAGAATTTCTGAGGGGTGCACCCTATCAGCACACCTCCGGTCATAACAACATGAAAAAACCCCGGTAAACTTATCGTTTCATGATGGGGTATGAAACATTGAGACTGTTATCTTGATGGGGTACCAAATATTATCCGACAATTTTGTGGGGGTATGAAATTTTGTTCACAAAATTAAAAATATCCTCCGCCCCGGGGTAGCATTTACTTTATGACCGCTCCCTTAACCAGCATTTCTCGACACAGCATTTAAAACCACACACTGGAAGTAATGGTAAGGTTAATGGAACAGAACATTTCACTTGCTAATGAAAGGACCGTCATTGCAGTATGCCAGCAGTATCAATACAAATATATTTGTCTTATTTTAAATAATACCAAAGGTTTGACATATACCAGATTTAAGTTTTATTAGTGTAATATATAGTGCCCGACTATCAGTATCAAGCTAACTGAAAAGTCAAGTTGAGCATGATACTCATATGCCAATTAAATTTCATTTTATATACCCAATTTATTTTGTTGACAAGTAAAATTATCTGGCTATGAGAAAAGGTGTTTTGCCCAGATTCAACTTACTTTATTTATTTATTTTACTCATCAGTGGCAGGGTACTGCCTAAAACTTATGTAAGAATAAAAATAATCTTGCCCAATGAAACACAAGTATTACTCACAAATACAAACGTTATCCATAAATGCCCATGGTCTCTGAGCATGCGATGCGCTAACGCAGACAACATTATTACGTTCCATGATTCCATGAGTCCGTATTAAACGTATAAAATTCGAAAAACTCAGCGATCCAAATATTGCATTTCCAGAGACGTTGCACAAAAAAACACCCAGTCAACTTTCCCGAAAGTGCAGAGTAGGATAACTCCAAAATCCACAGAAAAACGGGCTAAAATTCGTTGACAAATGAATAAATTGTTTGAGACTGAGATAGACACTCATTGAATGCACGCCATCTTGAAAACTGATTTCTATAGTAAACTGGAACGACTGAAACACTGGAAACTGAGCCTGCGATGCGCTAACGCAAACTCGATTTCTCAACGACGAAAAAAACAGGAAAAAACAGATATTTATGGATTTAAGACACTTGACCTTTCAAGTCAGTGTAATAAAGGAATACAGAATGGTTTTCCGTGCTGGATTGCGTGATCCATGCACGCGGGATGTTACGAGACTTCCGGAAAGCGTGAAAACGCTTTCCGAAAGTCGAGCAACATCCCAAGTGCATGGATCATGCTATCCTGCACAGGAAAACCATTTGGTAATTGTTTTATAAAATTACTACAGTGAAACGACGGTTAACTTGATTAAAATTACTGATGAAATGTGCAGTTCTCACAACAATCGTCAATTAACCAATCGGAGAATCGCTACTCCACGCTATTGAAAACAACAACAAATGCGAACAGAATTTGATCGCAAATTCGCGAAAATATACAGCGAAAATACAGAGATTTTTTCGATAAAATTTACGAAATTTGAAATGGAAAACCCGCTAAACAGAGAGCCAAAGTAGTTATGAAAAGATTCTCGACCTGAATACTTGAAGATTGCGAAGCGTTTGAACTTTGAAGCGACTAGCGAGAGATGTTGTACTTGCCATGGTCTGATGAATTTCAACGCTACGCGTTGCTACTTGCTTGAACAGGAATGTATCGATCAGAAATTTATTCATACAACTAAACCAACGTCTCAATAATTGGAAACTTACTTCAAAGTCGAAAGGTATCGTACAATGAAACTTTACAATGCGAGTATATTTGTAAAATTATGTGCAAGAATTTCTGTTCAGAATTTCCCGTGCAGGATTGTCTGATCCTGCACGGCTGTTGACCAATCAAATTGCGTGTTTCACTGTAGTTATTATATAA
>CACRXK020012395.1:0-15167 GCA_902702795.2 Paramuricea clavata
AATAATAATAATAATAATTTTTCTATCTTTATTTTTATTTCTATCTCTATCTCTAATTTATTATTTATTACTTTGAATATTGTTTGCATGAAATTTTTATTTCCTGACTGCATAATTATCTGTTACAATCATAATCACATTATAAAGTTAGTTAAATTTTCTCGGTGCGGGGGAGGGGGGGGTAGCATTTGCCCTGCTGTACTCCCCGCTGTGTACAGCCCTGTTTTAAATCTTATCTGCCATTATAATAAGTGATGAAATATTTCAATTGTCCCATGTCATCTTCATTATTCAGTTTCTTTCAAGAAAATACAAAATATACTAAATGTGAATCAAGTTTTTTCGCAGATACATGTACGCGTCGCGTACCTATTTTTGTATCTGCGAAGCAGATATATATGCTATCGCAAACGTGCCGTGACCGTACCGTACCGTATCCCTAGCCATTCAGCGACGGGCTTATATAATTCAGCCGATTTATGCCAATTTAAGCCAATCAGCGATTCGTTTACATCAATTGTTTACATCGTGCCCGCTGATCTAACCTGCGAACGGGCATACTTTAGCCTCGTCAGGCCTCGTGTATAAATCGTGTTTTATATTCTTTCAAAAATATCTTGATATTTTTATCAATTTATCTCGAATTGGCTATCTTTTTTTTATTCCGAAGTTATTTATCAACATGGAATCTTATCCTCATCTGGTAAGTAGTCAAATACCACATATTATATATTTAAATACCAAATTTGTGCAAATATATGTCCCACATATTTTACAATATATGAGTTCGCCAGTTCGGCAAATATTTACTATACTATCTATAGTTAAATATTGCCGTACCTTCGGCGTAGAGTTTACATGGAATGCACTCTGGAATTTTTTATTAATATATTACACTGTATAAAATATTGGATATTTTCGAGAATATTTTAAGCCATTTATCAACATAGTTCACAAAAAGATTTATACAGTATTAAAAACAATCCTTCTGTGACTTCTGTAATATTTTAAACAGTGAAAACATTCTCAGGAGATATTGAATTAAATCCTGGTCCTGTATTTCTGTATATTGACTACTCCATAACTCTGTTCAAAACAACAGTCCAACTATAAAGCTGTCATCAAATGTAGTGTTAGAGCTAAGGTTGAAGATGTTATCAGTTAAAATACTTATGCATTTTGGTTTTACACATTAGAGTTAATTAAACAAAATTTTTACAAACATTTTCAAATAAAAGAATCCTCACCCTCCCAAGCCTCATTACATTGTCATTTTGCTTTCTAACATAAATATTTTTCTTTAGAGATTAATACAAGAATGAAGAATAAATGTATTGGATATTGGCTGGATAATTTTGTCAGAACAACCAACTTGCAAGACAATCTTACCTAAATTCATTAGTATGGAAAATAACTTAACAGCTACAATGAATAATCATATATTATATGGTGGATTTGATCAATGGCACACAATGTACAAAACTAAACTTGATACCTTCTACTCAAACCGATAATCTCCCACAACACAATTGTTTTTGTGTGAATGTGCTGTACGTGTTAAACCGAACAGTGTGGTATATCATTAACCGTGCACAGAACTGTAATTTAATTATATACTTCACTCATGACCTTCAAAACATTCTCAATTATTCAGTGGTCTTCGACATGTTCACCAAATATTTTGTGTATGTTACTCAATAGTTAACATTAGCAAGTGTAAACAACAAGTGACATAACTTTTGCTTCATATGATTACAATAAAGTTTTGAAAATTTGATGAGTATATGGATTGAATTGACAGGTGACAGTTTACTAAATAGCCGGCTGTATAGACACTTTGAATATTGTTTGCATGAAATTTTTATTTCCTGACTGCATAATTATCTGTTACAATCATAATCACATTATAAAGTTAGTTAAATTTTCTCGGTGCGGGGGTGGGGGTGGTTGTACTTGCCCTGCTGCACTCCCCGCTGTGTACAACCCTGTTTTAAATCTTATCTGCCATTATAATAAGTGATGAAATATTTCAATTGTCCCATGTCATCTTCATTATTCAGTTTCTTTCAAGAAAATACAAAATGTGAATCAAGTTTTTTCGCAGATACATGTACGCGGTCGCGTACCTATTTTTGTATCTGCGAAGCAGATATATATGCTATCGCAAACGTGCCGTGACCGTACCGTATCCCTAGCCATTCAGCGACGGCACAGAATAGATAATAGGACCAGAAGTCTCACTCAAGCGGAAACATGTCCCATCTTTTATACTGCGCATGCGCGAGCTAAACAAGTGTAATGCAGTGTTGACAATAGAAAATTATATTGGGAAGTTGTCATTTCTACAGTAAAAACAGCTTTTTTTCAAGTAGTACGAAATGTGACTTCGATTTATCTGTGGAACTATTTCAACAGAAGGTAAAGCAGTAATTTTGTTGTATTTAGAAAGCAAACAGGGTCATATTTTTAAAAATATAGCGCACTGAATATAAATTTGAGCATCATTAAAATGTGTTCGCTATGATGCCATTTTGTCTCCGGTATATACGGAGTTCTGCTTTTATACTTGTGGATATTCGAATTTATTTGGCTCAAAAACACCATTACTTCAATATCTCTTTCTTGTTTTTCCTTGGGTAGGTTTTAACAAGATAGAACTCTAGATCACTTGGGTCCAAAGACGCTAGATTATAAAATCCTGATGTGACTTGATACTACAAATAGAATATGTCTTATGATTTAATACTACAAATAGAATGTCTTTTAAGTACAAACTTCAATGAATTGATAAAGTGTAAGGATAGTGTTTAAAGTCGCTTCATGTGTAGAAGCTGAATTACTTTAGTTTATACACTGTATTAAATGTCGATATCACATGTTGATATGACTTTAATACTAGCAACTTGCAATAAGTGGTCTGTCCTGCTTGTTTATAATACTTTAGAGTTTGGACATTAGAACATTGTAATTGCCTGACAGAGACTGTTAGGGCCTGTTTGTATGGAAGCCGGGCTGGCCCGCTTAGCAAGACAGCCCGGTAAGGTAGGTAAGCAGGATGATTTCTCTTGTGTTTATTTGAGAAAATTTCATCCCACTTACCGGGACAATTTTGTTGTTTTGACATTATTTTGACAGTTGTTAAAAATAGCTTGCGGCAGTATCTTTGAACTTTCATCCCGGAAACCGGGCTAGCCTGCTTATGATTGTTTATGTGAGATTCGAAATTTCCATCCTGATCTTGGCAACCGGGCCTGCCCGCTTGTCCATAGAAATGATAATTTTTACTATAAAAATAACTAGACAGCGAGATCTCACTTACCGGGCTGTCTCACTTAGCAGGCCAGCCAGTTTCGATATAAACAGGCCCTTACACAACTGCTAAAAGCTGCAAGTTTCTTTAAAGCAATATCATCTATATCACAGAATACAGTTTCTGTAGTGACATACTTCATGTTTTTTTCTGTCTTTAAAGTGTCTTATGTTTGTAATATTTTTGTACAATACCTTTTTGAAATTGTTGATACTGGTCTCATTGTAACTCAGTTATTCCTTCTCAAGAAAAATAAAAAACAAAGCTGTGTGGGTGTGTTTTTGCTCTAGCTAGTTTTTACATTTACATGGTTCATGTACAATTAATGTACATTTAAATTAGCTTTGTTCAATGAATACAGGTGTGATTCAAATATCATTCCTGTCAGGTACTTAGGTCAAATAGACATAAGAATACTAAATCATGCTGTGAATTGAAATACAAGTATAGGGTGTATATTGTTAAATAAATATATTTTCCAGTTAACCCAGTAAGCTGCATTGTGCCCCAATGCACCCTACTTTACTAGTTTATTTCACTTCATCTAATGCCAGATGATTTTACTTATCGAGGGAGAGTGCTGCTGCTCATTGAGCTCTGATTGAGTTCACTGAGTGACAGCACTTTCCCCTTAACGAGTGAAATTGTCTGGCGTTAGACAGAGTAAAATAATCTTGCGTTCAATCAATCAGCTACTTTTTCAAAAGCTCAACCAGGTTAAAGATTCTTTGATTTGAAAACCAAAGTGATAGTGAACTAGTTAGTTGAAACAAACAGAATTGTTTGATTTATTTACTTTCAACAACATTGACAATTAAAATTTAATTTGAACTTTTCCAGTATATTGACATTATATAGGTTCAAATCATATTGACATTATATAGGTTCAGATTTGACCACCATTACCATTAAGGGACCATCAACCAATCAAATGCATATGATATATTTGATCAACCATTATAATGAAAGTGTGAGTTTACTCATAAACAAATTATAAATCAACTTACATGCAATGCTTCATGCAATCATCTAGTTATGCACCAGTCAATGTAAATCCCTGCCCCCAACCGGGGAGGGGCGGAAGGTTTAACGGGGAAAGTGGTCAGTTTTGATTATAAATTTGTCCCCGATGATGGGAGACTTGGACAGTGGTTAACATATATATCCTGTGTTGCTGTTTTAGTTTTCTTGACAAGAAAAGTTTAAATACAACAACAACATAAATGAATTTGATTTTCTATTGCTGATCTATGATTATACAAAACTATTTTCCTGGGGTTAAGAGACATGCAGGGGACATTGACGTCCCTGGGGGCGGGGACAATTTCGCTTTTTTACTACCCCTCCAAGTCAAAATCCCTGCCCCTCCCTGGTTGGGGGGTTTACACTGACTGGTGCATTAATTAAAGAAGTGTCAGTGCCACATATGTAGTAAAAGCCAACTTGTCAGTAAAGGCCACAGAGCAAGATTGTATTTCAAAGACTGCCAGTGACAAAAACAATTGATAGCCCTGAAATAGAGTATGCCAACAGTTAGTGTACTGCAAATAACTATTCTATCAACAAGATAATGTGTGTGTTTTACAAGTGTTTTTTATATATCAATCCAATGGCATGTAACCTAAAATTCAGCAGTGTCTGTGTAATGAAATACACCCTTACTTCTCAAATATGGTCAAATTAACTATACTACATTGTGTATAATAATATATGGACTGGTTCAAAAATATATTGAATTTATATTAGTGAACTGGTGAACTATTGATGTAGAGATTATGCCAAGTATAGAATGGCACAAGGATTTTCATGTTATCAGTTTATCTGTGTAAAATCTCTTAGAGATATCCTCGGTAGCTACATTTTAAGGTAAAATGACTATGGTAAAGTTATTCAAGGCAAAAAAGCAATGGATCTGTCAACCTCGTTGTCAACAGTAAATTTAGCTAAGTTTATGATCCATTTATTGCCGTATTTTAGCTGAGAATTCATTTAAGACAATGCAATACGATAGACTTACCTTTGAATTTATCATATATTCTTTTAAAATGGTCACCAAAGCTCTAAAACTCGACTGGTATCGTTTTAACTTCCTCACTCCTTAATGTTTACATGTAAATTTGTCAAATTACACTTGTTTAGGGCACTGGAAACGAGACACGGCCAAGATGCGCGAGGCGACATGCGCGGGGACATCAACATCAAAGATTCCGACATCGAGTGAGACTTCTGGTCTTATTATTTATTTTGTGGCTGTATGCACCGCACCGCACTCCGCAGGCTCTTATTACAGTCTATGCATGCATGTATTATGTTCAGTTCCGTGCTCAAACATTTTTATATATTATATTTTCGAGGAGTTTGAAACATATCAGTTGTACCGTATATTGAAATTTTCATTTTGTAATTGGGAGTTAAGTTCGTTTGAAAAATCTGCAAAGATTACGCACATGCATGATCTTCCTAGTGTTTTATTTTAGACTGAGATGCCTGCTGTTTTCTATTTGTCATTGTAGAGGGTCCTGAAGGGGGGGTCCCAATCCCATTTCCCACCTGAAATTTTGGCAAAATCCCAGTCCCAGTTGGATTTTCTTAGAAATCCCAGTCCGAGTTATTGAAATCCCAGTCAATAAAAACCCCTTTATTTATCGGTAGAATAAACAGTTTTAAGACAAGCCACCGTGTGTGCAAGTGGCGGACACTTTATGAAATTATAGGGAAGAAGGGGGGTTCGTGCCGAAGGCACGGAAAATTTTTAAATATGAATCCTGGAAATGACATTTGCAGCATTCTGAGACGCGCATAATCAGAAAACCCAGAATTCCGGGCGCCGGAGTATGCCTGTTCGCAGGTAGTGCTGTGGATAATATAGTTAACAACAAAAATGATGACCAAAGACACCAAAAACGGATCAAAATTGTATTTTAAAATATTTAAAACGTAGAAAAATTGGGAATCGACTCGCATTACCTCAATCCCATTCCCATTTTTGAGGACTTCATTTCCCATTCCCAGTGGCCAAATCCCAGTCCCAGCAACCCAAATCCCATTTTCCCAGTCTAAAAATAGATCAATCCCAGTTCCCATTTTACCCCTTCAGGGCCCTCATTGTAGTTTACGGCCGAATTTGAAGCAGTAAAAGGTAATAATGCAATGAATTGCTACATTCAGTTATATAAAGTGCGCACAAGATTAAAACAAGAACCCTGCTGGCTTATGCATGTATTTGTCATTGACATAGCATGGCTGCGTTACAGCCCGCTAGTGCATGTTATAACTGTTATAATTTATAGTTTCCTGCCCGGAAATGCCTAAAATGTCAAAGCGAATATAAGCATGTATACATATGAAACGTATAAATACACAATTTTTGACGTTGTCAAAGATTGTATAGTAATGCGTTGACGCGTTTGCTACTGCAGTTTACTACATACGAAGCGTGTTTTTTAAAGAACGAGGCAACACTATATAATAATGACAATTAGCCATAACGCTTTTGTCGTTGGTCCTGTATGTTTTATTGATATATAGCTACGTAGTTTTGAAAGAACGAGGCAACACTATATATGCACAATTAGCCATAACGCTTTTGTCGTTGGTCTGGTAGGCTTTATTGATATATACGTAGCTTTGAAAGAACGAGGCAACACTATATATATACGCACAATTAGCCATAACGCTTTTGTCGTTGGTCTGGTAGGTTTTATTGATATATACGTGGCGGAAAGAACGAGGCAACACTATATGTGCACAAGTAGGTTAAAAATTAACACTCCCCCCCCATTAAACCATCTTCACCATCTTACACCATATTCACCACCTGACAACAACTGTTCAGCTGAACCATCCTACACCATCCGACACCACACTACAAGCGTCTGACAAACAAAGCATCTGACACCATCTTACACCATCTTCACCACCTGACAACCGATGGCTATATTGGACATATATGGGCCACCTATAATCACTTTTTGATTAACAGATTAAGTTTTGACAAATATTGAAGTATATGTTGATAAAAAATACTCACTTTAAATGCATTAATTGTTAATAATTCTATTAAACAAACCAAAGAACACGGAAAATTACTTGCGCAAACTTAAAGCTGCGTGAATAAGTCTCAACAAGGTGCGCAAAATTAAAGCTAGCGATTAGTAGCGAATATATATATATATATATATATATATATATATATATATAAATAGCGAATATATATATATATATATATATATATATATATATATATATATATATATATATATATATATATATATATATATATATATATATATATAAATTAAGGTACAACAAATCAACAAAATCCACTAGGCATCTTTTTTTCTAGTGGATTTTGTTGATTTGTTGTACCTTAATTTAAATATGCTCTGGTTTTCCATTGAGCACTTTGCCAAAAGTTTTTATAACCAGTATAAAATAGTTTTTCCACCGCTTTCAGCGAGCTGCCGGTAGCGTTTTTGGCGAAGGCGAAGGCGTTGCATGCGTGCGTGCGAAGCGAATTTTAGTTTTAGCTGTCGGTTTTCTGTTTGACTTAGAAATTTTTCTTAAAATATAAAACAAATTTCCCCCCAACTTTTTTAACTCTCAAATAATTTATTAGACATTTGATTGGTTAGGGTTAAAGAAGCGACGAAGGGTTTGGGGTTGGGGTCTGTTTATCTTAAATATTCCAACAGCAGTACGAACAGCAAATCAAACTCGGCATATTGTTCCAGTACGAATAGCCACTCCGTACTTTTAAGGCAAAAGTATGCAAGGGAAACAATAGTTCTGGGTCTTGACTTATACAGTGTTCCGAGTTTACAGTACTAAAACATTCATACAAATGGAGGGGGGGTGTATAGATTTTTCAGCATTTTATAGGGGGGGTCTTCAACATTTAGCTCATCAAGAGGGGGAGGGCTACGAGATTTTTGTATACGACATAAGAATCTCCCCCCCAGGGTATAAATAATGAACGGTCCCTTAACTCGAAAAATACCTACCCCTTGCCACATGCGTCATATAACTATAACAAAGTGTCTTATAACGATCGGTAAAGACACTTTGTTATAGTTATATGAAGTATGTAACAATGCAATTTTAATATTTGGGATTTTATTGCCGCTTTTGGTGATTTGATTACGAAGTAAGTAAAATTAAACAATATAATATTGCATTTTCTGATAAATGTTATATACTGTAGAAGTTCACGTTTGAAATTTAACATAAACAATATCACTCCTCAGCTGCCCTGTGTATCAGTGTATGACTCCTCGGCTTCCTGTGACACGTCCTCCAGTTATACTACTGGTAACTACTGGTTATATTATAGCTCAGTGGGACCCTGGGACGAACCTTCCCGCCAAGTACGGCTCATTTAAAGCACATGCAACTCGCACTAAACACCGTCTGAGCTAAATATCAGAAGCTTATCGACTTTCTGCTGTTATTTTGTTGAATTTCTTGCATTCCTTGACCGTCTGTTCAATCGAGCGACAAGATCTTTTATACGAAGGTTAGTTAAATCGAAAATGCTGGCTTAAATGTGCTTATAATTCAATTTTAATACAGTGTCAAGTACCTTTATAAATCGGCCAAGTATGTGCATTGTGCAAGCATGTAGACTCAGTAAAATTACGTGTACACAAGTGAAATTAGGTTGGATATTAACAATATAGGTGTTTCATTGCATCTTCATAGTAAGATAACAGTACGAAAAGCATAGAATAAAGTTATTGCAAATTTGCTTATCGACCATGTTGTGAAATATATTAAAGCACATGCGAGCGACCAGCATGGTTTGAAAAAATATACCGTAAGCTACGCTGTACAAAGTAAGTATAACGATGCGTTTATAATGCTTTTGACAACAAACAGCGTAAAGTAAGGTGGGAAATCTTATTTTGAAAACGGATTTCATAAAGTTTGATTTGTTATTTGACAAAATTGCAATAGTATTAACCGTCTATATGTATTAAACTCAAGATTTTGTTGGCAATTTGCCATCTCACTCGAATAAATAGTTGCAGGGTTTGTAGATGGAAATTGTCGAGTGCAAATTTATATACATTTATTAGAGATATATACCAAGAACAACTGCGAAAAATGCAACCTTAGGTCCCTGGCAGGACTCGACAACTGTCCTTAGTTGGTTAGAGTGCTGCGCTGGAATCACAGCATTGACAATTTTCATCTACAATACCCATTGATCAGCTAACTAAATACCGTGGAGGCAGACAATTTGAAACTAATGCATGAGTCAATCCCCCCCCCTCCCGGGAAGACACCCGGGCATTTGATTTGATTGGTTATGATAGTGTAAATGCCCGGGTGCCGGGACACGACTTGAAGACTAATGCACGGCCCCTGGGCAAGCTGAGAGTGGAAAATGACCCACCCCGGGGACGATTTTACAGTCGATTTCACGAAACTTTGACCCAAATGTTCGGAACTTCGTTGCGAAGTTCGCAAGTTCGTTGCGAAGTTCGGAAGCTCATATTGGAATTCACAAGCCAATTTTTAAACAAAGTCCCTGATTGGTCCATGAAGTAAAAGAAGCCAATCAAATGTGTAGCTTACGAACTGGTTTGTGAATCTCATAATGAACTTTTGAACTTTACAAGTTTCGTGAAATCGACTGTAAACGTTAATTAAACTTTTAGTGGCATATAATCATAGTCATTTAATAACATTATAGTATTAAACTGCTATGGAATATTATAAAACATAAATAAACCTTTAATAGTTCGCTTATTCTTACAATAAATTTCACGCCACCTTGACCACGAGGGCGCAAAATACGATCAGCGCGCCCACATGCGTGCCAGAACTAGTTTTTGCTGCCTTAAAATTTGTGGGTGGGATTCTGGGCAACCATTTGTCAAATCCCCGGGGTCCTCCAATACCCGGCCCCCGTGCACATATATGAAAGGCAAATTCCCGACCCCTGTGAACTGTCTATCGGGCAAATTCCCGGGGGTGTCCCGGGGGGGGGATGGTTACTCCAGGAATTGACTCATGCATAACCTTATTATTTGTACACCATTGTGGATCTCAGGCACGCAGTGTCGATGTTTACCCTTAAATTGCAAAAAAACTCGGGTGCACAATTTTCAAACTTTTCATGAGGTTTCGTACATGTGACTACTTTTTATTCCCGTCACCATCAATACCCATTGTTGTCGGTAAATATCTTTGATTGGTCCCTGCTTTTGTATTTTTTGTTGGTCTGTCCCAACCTAGAAATATCTTTGATTGGTCCCTGCTTTTGTATTTTTTGTTGGTCTGTCCCAACCTAGAAAGCTCTGGTCTGGGCCAGCCATGTAATCCAAAATTGCCCACTATTTGGGCAATTTTATTATGCGTTATGCATGTGTTTAGTTATAATTTATGCGCAAATGAAAATAAAATAGGAATCAATCTTCGAGGAGTTTACAATATAAAAGCAATTGAATTTATAGTGGAACCTTTATGAGGGATCGTATATGGATTTTTGGGCTTATTTAGTACAACTGAAAGAAATGTTGCACATACAAATTTTATTTATTTACAGTATATCTCGATATATTATTGGCATCGATACTACAAAGACAACAACAAATTTTACTTATTTGCAGCATATCTCAATATATGTTTGACATCGATACTACAAAGACGACAAATTTGATTTATTTGCAGTATATTTCAATATATTATTAGCATCACCAAGTGCAAAGACGACAAATTTTATTTACTTGCAGTATATCTCAATATATTATTGGCATCGCTGCTGCAAAGATGACAAATTTTATTTACTTGCAATATATCTCAATATATTATTGGCATCACTGCTGCAAAGATGACAAATTTTATTTATTTGCAGTATATCTCATTTTATAATATAGCATTTGTAAATTCTGAGCGCTGATTGGCTAAGAGCCGTGTTGATATAACTCCATGTCAACACGGGAAATTTTCCGCCGCTTGTAACATGGAAATTGTTCTTATTCTTCGGGCTTTTGACATTGCTATATTATAAAACAAATATAAAACATTTTTTCCGTATTGATATACAGTTATATCAACACGAGTGGAAATTGGGAAAACTCGAAATTGTGTGAAAACACTCCGCCCTTCGGGCGTCGTGTTTCCACACAATTTCTCGTTTTCCCAATTTCCACTCGTGTTGATATAACTGTATATCAACACGGAAAATGTTTTATTTTTGTTAAATATTATCGGCATTGCTACTACAAAGATGGCAAGCATCCCCAAATTCACATAAATAAGATTTTGTTGGCGTAACTTTTGCTGCCATATCGAAATTTAATTTATAATTTTGAACGTTTTTTTTTGCAATGCTTTTAAATTATTATATGATAAATCATTAGATAAATAATTGCATAATATAGCTTAACCAATCATATTCCAGATGTGATCATCCAATCACTATTCAGAAGTGGCCGGCACGGACAAGGGCTTTCTTCTCTCCTCTCCCTTCCTCGGGCACAACTTGAAAGCCTTGGGAACGAGGTTGGCGCCATACCTATTGTTATTTTTGTTTTCCATCATGCAAATTATTCCAAGCATGGGCAGATTTACTGGGGGGGGTTAAACCCCTGTAGAATCTCTCTGACCCCTCTTATAAAGTGTTCAACCTTGCCAAAATTACACCAAAAAAAACCTCCTATTTTCTGTGAAAGTCTTCAACCCTATAACCGCTGCCGAAGCTCGCTCAGTGGTGCTGCTTGCACCCCACTAGAAATTTTCCCTCCTGTCCTTTTAGAAAAATGAAAATCTGCCCTTGATTCCAAGGTGGGTCAGTCAGTCAGAAAAAAATAAAATAATAAAAAAAAAACTCAAATGAAAGGAAATGATGGCTTGAAACTAGTACAGTGGCGTAGCCAGCGAAATTTGACTAGTCCTGCTCTAAGACCCACGCATTCTAGGAGGGTCCGGGGGCATGTTCCCCCGGAAAATTTTGAATTTTAGAAATCTGAAATGGCCATTTCCTGCGATTTCAAGGCGAAGTACTCCAAAGGGAACATCAAAAAATTGTGTGATTAGCGGAAAATTTTTGATAATTTTTTTAGAAAAAATTTTGTTTTTTGAAACCATGCATTTTTATCATATTTCACTATATATTTTTCAACGTAAGTGAAAATGTAGCTAAATATAGTCAAATCACGAAAGTCTAAAGAGGAAAATATCATGTATACAATACGCGTCTGTAATATGACCTTTCACTTGATCAACACATAACACAGCGTTTTATTATGGCGTGCCAAGATGGACAATATTACTTTACGTCCATTTATATAATGTATATTTCAAATATATAATTTCAAATCTATTTTTGTAAGCCGAAATTGCCATATATAAAACGAAACAGAAATATATACAACGAAACAGAAATATATAAAATGAAACACTCATATATAAATCGAAACACCCATATATAAAATGACATTAGTATATATATAAAACGAAATATTCCAAAATATATGAAACGAATTTTCCCAAATATATAAAACGAAATTCGTCAAATATATAAAACGAAACTACAAATATATAAAACGACATTTTACTAAAATAAAACGACATTTTTGGCGGAGAAAGAGCGCGACTAATTTATCCGGAGTAAATTTTCTGTAAACCTCGCTTTTGCAAATAGGCAATTGCTAGATAGTATACTTCAAAATAAGATTTTCGTTTTTATTCTATTTTTAAAATAAGATAGGGTTAGGTTAGGGTTTAGGTTGGGGTTAGGGTTAGGTTTAGTATTAGGGTTAGGGTTTAGTTTTACGTTAGGATAGTTTTTTCTACGTTATAAAAACGGAAACCTTATTTTGAAGTATACTATCTAGCAATCACCTTTGCAAATATGGCGGGCAACAGAAATCTGCATTGTTTATCAAATCTTGTGAAAGCAATTTCTCGATTGAGTCAAGATAGCACAAAGACCCGTAATAGTGGGGAGACGCAAGAAACTACAGACGACGTGGAAGCAACGATACGAACGCTCTTTCCTTGAACGAATGGTCAGACAGAAGCAAACCGCCGAAATTAAATTCGTGTGGTCGCGGAACATGACGCGCTGAACACACCTGATCGTCGGTACCCCGAAAACGCAGAAACATTCGTGCCTAATCGCAAATATGGTATCAAGAAACGGCCCACTGTCAAGCTACGTTGAGCAACAACAAAAATATGCTCATATAACCTGCAACACCCTGATTTCATCAGGCCCCCAGCAGTGTGTGAGAAAACATTTTCCGCTTCTTTCGTACCTCAGCCAGCGGAAATTAACACTTCTCACACACCGCTCGGAGCTGCTGCAGCGTCAGCCGCAACCGTACAGCGCATAGAGTTAATTTATACAGTTTATGCCTTCTGCATTTAAATATTTTTGTAAGATGAAGCTAGTAAAGATTATTTTGACTCATCAATGTAATTGTTGTTTGTCTTCGCAGTACGCCACCCTCCTTGCCTCTGTAGCAGGCGGTCTGGAATACCCAGAGCAGCTGCAGTTGTAGCACCAGATCGTAAACTGTGAAGTCCGTAATTAATTCTTGAACAACTCGCTAGCACGGCTGTATGTCGTAGGTGTGCTCAGAAGTATCTGACCATATTTGGTACTCTGGATACGCCTCCAAATGGAGGTTCCTGGCTTCCAAATCTGGTCAGATACTCCTGAGCACACCTATGACATACAGCCGTGCTAGTGAGTTGTTCAAGAAAGAATTAGTGAAGGAAGGTCTTGATGCTAAAGATTACGGACATCACAGTTTACAATCTGGTGGTGCTACAATTGCAGCTGCTCTGGGTATTCCCGACCGCCTGCTACAGAGGCAAGGAGGGTGGCGTACTGCGAAGACAAACAACAATTACATTGATGAGTCAAAATAATCTTTACTAGCTTCATCTTACAAAAATATTTAAATGCAGAAGGCATAAACTGTATAAATTAACTCTATGCGCTGTACGGTTGCGGCTGACGCTGCAGCAGCTCCGAGCGGTGTGTGAGAAGTGTTAATTTCCGCTGGCTGAGGTACGAAAGAAGCGGAAAATGTTTTCTCACACACTGCTGGGGGCCTGATGAAATCAGGGTGTTGCAGGTTATATGAGCATATTTTTGTTGTTGCTCAACGTAGCTTGACAGTGGGCCGTTTCTTGATACCATATTTGCGATTAGGCACGAATGTTTCTGCGTTTTCGGGGTACCGACGATCAGGTGTGTTCAGCGCGTCATGTTCCGCGACCACACGAATTTAATTTCGGCGGTTTGCTTCTGTCTGACCATTCGTTCAAGGAAAGAGCGTTCGTATCGTTGCTTCCACGTCGTCTGTAGTTTCTTGCGTCTCCCCACTATTACGGGTCTCTGTGTTATTTTGACTCAATCGAGAAATTGCTTTGACAGGATTTGGTAAACTTTGCAGCTTTCTGTTGCTCGCCATATTTGCATAAGCGCGGTTTACAGAACATTTACTCCGGATAATTTAGCGCGCTCTTTCTCCGCCAAAAATGTCGTTTTATTTTAGTAAAATGTCGTTTTATATATTTGAGGAATTTGGTTTTATATATTTGACGAATTTCGTTTTATATATTTGGGAAAATTCGTTTCATATATTTTGGAATATTTCGTTATATATATATATATACTAATGTCGTTTTATATATGGGTGTTTCGATTTATATATGAGTGTTTCATTTTATATATTTCTGTTTCGTTGTATATATTTCTGTTTCGTTGTATATATTTCTGTTTCGTTTTATATATTGCAATTTCGGCTTACAAATATAGATTTGAAATTATATATTTGAAATATACATTATATAAATGGACGTAAAGTAATATTGTCCATCTTGGCACGCCATA
>CACRXK020012396.1:0-15167 GCA_902702795.2 Paramuricea clavata
CAAATGTTCACTTACGAAAGACTTAGAATATTTTCAAAAGCAATTTATCTCATCGTTTTTGTTGGATTGATATTAGTAGCCCGTAGCCCGTTAAATGTTAGGAAAACTAATTTCAGTCGACACTTAGAAAGAAATCGATGCCGGGCTACTAGCATGAGGTAGCCCGTGATTTTGACAGGTAGCCCGTTGGTAGCACGTCGTTTTTGTTGGGATTTATATTAGTAGCCCGTAGCCCGTTAAATCTTAGGAAAACTAATTTCACTCTACACTTAGAAAAATTCGATGCCGGGCTACAGCAGGTACACGGTGAAATGTTGGGAAAACTTTTTTTACTGTACATGCCCAATATTTTACAAGAGCACAATCCTCACATTTTATTTAACCCTTTATATAAATCTAAAGTTAGTTTATTGAAAATGTTCATGATTTATGTAGCTTTTAACGCCACATACCAATACAATTCATCTTTCTAATCTCAATTGCGCTTCAAGGGATTCTAAGTTTTCAATATTTAAAAGTGTATATGTGGGCTAGGACAATTGTAGAGCCCGAAAGCTGTTAACTAATGGCACAGCTTTATGTCTTTGATACACATTTACCTTGAAAATGTATTGTACGGTGCAACAATAAGCGTTATGCACGAATGAGTTTATGTAAAGTACAACGTCTGATTGTGCGTTATAAGCAGCTTTTTTAGTTGGTGTTGTTCATTTTTTAATGCCACGTCAACGTGCTGGAAGGGTGGATTGGAAATCGGTTGATGGAGCTTTTGACAAACGAAGAAGACCGCATTTGCAACAAGACAAGAATCACTTATATCGTTGTCCTGTAAATGGATGCGAACACCCTGGATTTAGCAGTTGTCGCGGTTGCAGGAAGCATGTTTACGAAAAGCACGCTTGGTATAAATATTTCGATCAAAAACCTATTGTTATTTCAAATACTGTCAAAGAAAAAGGCAATGTAATCACATCAAAAACCAAACATACAATTCCTTGTTGTTCTACGGAAAATGACGTATGTCGTTCCCTTTCGGTGTGGTTACAAAGTATACGGCTGGGGGCGTCTGAAAAGCAATCACAAATTTCAGTGACAAGGGCTCTCAAGTTTATAACATTTTGTTGTTCTGAAACGGGCGAGGACGAATTGAATGCGACTTCCTCTTTAGAAATTATAGATTATTTCCTTGGTTCTTCGAAGTTGTTAACGGGTTTCCTTGATTATCTTCAGGGTACTTAGAAAATGGCAAATTCCGGCCAATTAGGTTACATAACAAGCACATCTGAGCTGTTAGATTTTCGAAAGTTTAACTCTCCCTCCGGCGCCGTACTGCAAAATTTCTGTGTTACTGAAGTTTACATCAAGAGCGCAAAGAAATGTTTGTCAAAAGTAATGAGGTCGCACTGGACGACAGATCTTGACATAGAAACACTTGAATCAAGACGGAGTTGGGCAAGCTTAGCCGAATTCCAAACTGTAATACCCTTCCATATACCACGTTATAAGATTATATTGGACGAATGCAAAAACAAATCACCTGTTGTTAGCGCAACGAATCTTACATTTGCTACCCGATTCCTAGCAGTATTTATCTTTTATAAGTATAAAGGCTGTAGGCCTATGACGTATCTGCATTTGACGGTTAGCATGTTTGAGAGTGCAAAACGAAATAAAGGAATGGTCGATCAAACCACATTCAAAACTGCCAAAAAGTATGGCTTTGATTCCTTATATTTTGACGAAATTAGTTTGGATGTTGTTGACAATTACGTTGGCTATGTTAGGCCATTGCTGCAACCAAGGTGCGACTATTTGCTCGTCAATCGTAATGCCATTCAATTTCAAAAATTAACAGAAATCTTAAGTATATTAGTCTTTCAGGCAATCGGAAAATACGTTCATCCCACAAGATACAGGCAAATCATTGAAACTGAAAGTGTGCAAATCCTCAATGTAGAGGAGCAGAAGTTGGTTTCTGAAGATCAAAAGCACAGTTCGAATGTCGCCCGAGTGCATTATCAGCAATTGCGTTCTCGAGATGTAGCTATCAAAGGGCTAACGTGTATGGAAAAATTGCGTGGCTTACACGGGCTTAAAACAAGAACATTGTTCCGACCACGAATCAAAAAGTGATATCGAAACCACTCCCTTACCACAAATGCCGACAGAATAGGTTTCTGCAGAGAAACGCAAACCCCTGAAATTCACGAAAGAAGAGGATCAATTTATAGAAAGGGGAAATAAAAAGATTTGGTGCACGATGGTGCTCAATCCTACGACATCCAGAATATAACTTCCAACCTGGTAGAGAAGCTAGGACACTTAGACTTCGCGCAATTCAACAAAAACTTATCTAGTGTATTTCACTCATGTACCTTGTAAATATAAGTTTGCTTTGTGAATAGTTGAATAAAATTTGTGAAGTTCTAGCTATTCCTTATTTATTTGTTTCTTAAACGATTCCACGCAAAACTAAATGCATTCTCGGTTGCCTTATTTTCTATTCCCGCGACTATAACACGTATAATACTTTTGCTTTCAAAATAGTTGATCAGTCTAATTTATAAATCATGTTGAAGCATAAAGTTTTCACAAACTGCAGATCCATTTAAGGTGAAATCTCTTTCATATACAACAGTGCAATTCTCGTGAATATATAATATACTTCATGGAGAACAACACAATATATTACTGCTCTTCACTATGTTATAATAGTTAGTATCGACATCGATTGAAATATCTTCATACAATACCGATCAAATAATCGAAAACTGACTTTGCTGAGGAAAGGTTGCATGCTAATTATTGGGCAAACCTTTAGAGTTTAGTTCCGAAAATAGGAACGTATATTCTTGTTCCTATCTCGCGTTATATTGCAACTTAAAACTTTGGCTCCGAAACGGAACGAATGTTTCCTAAAGTGTAAAAAGGAATGAGCTGTTACGCTCTAGTTTGTTCCTTTATAAAAGGAACCGAGTTTTTGTCCCCCCAAACAATGACGACACTAAACGTTCCGCTTCATATCGTTCCGAAAACCAAAACAAGTCAGATAAACATATGCGCCCAGAATTTAGTTTGCCTCGTTTGTTCCGCTAATGACACTAACGTTGCAATTTTCCGTCGCATTACAAAATAAGTAATGATATTCATACTTATCAACGACGATTAGCGTTAAAAGCCTACAACAAAATTGTACTAAAGCAAAAAACATCACTTAAAATTGAACAAAATATATGGAAATGATAATGATAATAATGATATGATAATGATAATAATGATAATGATAATGATAAATAATAATGATAAATAATAATGATAAATTATAATGATAAATGATAATGATAAATAATAATGATAAATAATAATGATAATAATAATGATAATAACAATGATAATAATGATAATGATAATAATAATGATAATAATGATAATAATGATAATAATGATAATAATGATAATAATAATAATAATGATAATGATAATAATAATGATAATAATGATGATAATGATAATGATAATGATGATAATAATAATATTAATAATAATGATAATGATAATAATGATGATAATAATGATAATGATGATGATGATGATGATGATGATGATGATGATAATGATGATAATGATTATGATAATGATGATAATGATGATAATGATGATAATGAAGATAATGTTAATAATGATAATAATGATGATGATAATGATAATGATGATATGATAAAGATGATAATGATGATGATAATGATAACGTTGCAATTTTCAGTCGCATTACAAAATAGGTAATGATATTCATACTTATCAACGACGATTAGCGTTAAAAGCCTACAACAAAATTGTACTAAAGCAAAAAACATCACTTAAAATTGAACAAAATATATGGAAATGATAATGATAATAATGATAATAATGCTTATGATAATGATGATAATGATGATAATGAAGATAATGTTAATAATGATAATAATGATGATGATAATGATAATGATGATAATAATAATAATGATAATAATAATAATGATAATGATAATGATAATAATAATAATAATAATAGTGAAATCTGTCAATATCTTTCGACACAAAACCTAGAGTGGTTACTTCAAGTGTAATAACTTCAAACGCATAACACGTCGTGATCAGCTCAGATCTTAGATGTATGTATCTTTCTTTCTTGCGACGTTTAGCCTTTGTACAATAATTGGTTTCGTAGGGAACAGTTAATTCAACCACATATACAGAACCCTTAAAATCCACCACTATATCAGGTCTTAGCGTTCGAAATAAAGTTGAAGTACACGTCGTACCTGAATTAGGACAGTCCGCAAACAGTCGAAAATCTGCACCAACTGCGATTATTAAGTGATGAATAATAGTCATCAGAATCGAGTCATGCCGTCAAGTATAGCGTTGTTGTTCTAGGGCTACCTTGCAGTTGGAAAAAACGTGTAGCTGGGTTTGTAACATGTTGCACAACTCACAATTGGCGGAGTCACGAATGTTCCAGCGCTTTAGATTAGAATTATTTCCTAAACTTAAAATTAACGCTCTCCTAGCTAAGCATGCTATATTGCTGGGCATTCGAGTGACAATTTCGTGCCATACTTTAATCATCTTCTTATAGCAAGTATCAGTTAAGCAGGTAATGATCACGGATTGTTCTTTTAGTTCTACAAAGTTTGACCAAATTTCGTTAAGGTTTTTCATTACGAGAATTTTTTTTGCAGCGTTTCTTAACATATATTGTTCAGAGATACCAGCAGCCGCCCGTTCAATAATATCATCAGTGACGATGTTTTTTGATGACGTTTTGGTATATAGCTGTTAAATATCGGAGTTGACAGAAGTCCTCAAGATTCTGCGCACTGTCAGTTTACATTGATTATATATGTCAGAGGGGAAACAGAAATCAATTCCCAGTTGTAATTTAGGAAGCTTTAGATGGCTAATGTTACCGCTGATTGGGATCTGATAATGATAATGATGATGATAATGATGATGACAATGATGATAACGATGATAATGATGATAACGATGATAACGATGATAATGATGATAATGATGATAATGATGATAACGATAATGATGATAATGATAATGATAATGATGATAATGATAATGATGATAATAATAATGATAATAATAATGATAATAATAATAATAATGATGATGATAATGATGATGATGATGATAATGATGATGATAATGATGATGATAATGATGATGATAATGATGATGATAATGATATGATGATGATAATGATGATGATAATGATGATGATAATGATGATGATAATGATGATGATGATGATAATGATGGCAATGGCAATGGGCAATGGGCAATGGGCAATGGGCAATGGGCAATGGACAAAAGATGTGCAAGTTTTCTGTCATGCATGTTTTTATCAATCTTTGCTTCAAAAGTTCCTTCATTCCTGGCAATCAGCCATATTTCTGAGATTATCACCAATGCATAGCCATGCGCCCACGATCATTGATGAACTTTAGGCTTAGTACCCTCGCCACGGGCTTCGCCCTACGCGCTACGCGCGTGTCTCGGGCATTAGAGAAATGTAGTAACTGCTGTGTTTAATTTAAAGAACTTTCTCAATACGTTTTTGTTAGCGAAAGTCGAAATTCCAAGGTAAATTTTGCAATGCTTTTTGCTATTAAAAGCAGTCAAGAATAGTCGTGTTTCTGACATAGAGCTGCAAATTTTATTTCCAGATGGGCATGAGGAATTTGACACCATCTAAATCGAAATACAATTACAGCTACAAGTTTATAGTTTTTTCCTGAAAATTTCTGTTTTTGTTGGATAATTAAAAAGAGACATATGAAATGAAGGTCCCGTTTGCACTATACCGGATTACATCGGAGCGGAGCGATTTTCACACCGGATTCGACTGTTGTTTACACTACGCCACGGTAATCCGGTGTGCGACAAGGAGCAAAAATCACTCCGATTTGGAGGTAATATGAAAAATAATCCGGTATGTGCCGGAGCAGTGTAAACAGGCTGATCAATTATTGGCGCTAAATTTGTAATATATTATTGGAAGACGAAATAAAATGGTAGCCTTCAAACAATTGATTATACTTTCTCTTGCGGCAGCAAGCGTCCTTCAAATAATGGCTAGTCTTTTTTTGTCTGTCGAACTAGCTGCTATTTGTAAAGGCGACGATTCTGGTAAACATTCGTAACTTTGTGCAAAACGAAAGGAAAAAAGATAACGTAAACAACGAAGATTTTGGGTAAGACCAGGACGGAGTGATGCTTGGTGGAAAAGTTTCATTAGCGACGTTACACTGCCAGAAAAATGGAGCTTTGGCTTTCCCCAGTGCTTAGGTGCTGTGGATCGTATACACACATTCCGATCCAGCATCATATATAAACCGAAAAGGGTATCACAGCTTAAATGTACAGGCTTGTGTGGACTATAGATATTTCTTTTTTGTCGTGGTAATAAAGTGGCCTGGAAGCCTACATGATGCACATGTGTTTGGAGACTCCGCAATATATTTGAAGTTTGTGCAAGCAAGTTATTGTTGGGGGCGAGCAAGAAGTACCTGTTTGTCTGTTAGGTGATCCAGCCTACCCTCTTTTACCATACTTAATGAAGGAATTTTTTGGAAGGTGGTGGCACTGCTCAGGACGAATTCGTTGGATACTTGGATATCGATATTCATTAGCACGAATGGTTGTTGAATGCGCCTTTGGGCGACTGAAAGCAAGGTTTGGTATTCTACAACGTCCTATGAACCTCAGCATGGACAGCTTACCAAAAACAAATTATGTTTTATTTTGCACAAGGTTTCTGAGATGCACAATGAAACAATTCCTGATGAACTTGCCGAAGCAGTGCAGCTATATGACAGAGAGTTTCAACCTTCCAGAGCAGAAGCACCTGCTCAGATGCTTATAACAATGAACAAGGTGGCAAAGCAATTTTTAGTAACTATATCAAATATTTTGTGTAAAATATTTAGACATTTTCTCAATAATTACAGAATAAATTTTATGAAACCTGAAAAGTAAACAAGAAAAATCATTAAGAACGTTCATCGTTTAAATGTTCATAGTTTATGATATAACTACATTTAACAGAACAGTTTCTTTAAAACAAAATGAAATGTTATGTAAAATTTTGGTTCCATGGTCTTGGGTTCTATATTAAAACGTTGTTTTAATCTGACTCTGTATCTGGTGTAGTGTTTGACATTTGAAGTTTAAGGAAGCAAGCAACTAAAAATGGAAACATCATGTAAGTGATTGAGAACCATCACGGGAGTTGTATTCTGTGTGGGCTATACATTCGGGCTATGTACTGTAGTTGTGTGTTTAAAAAGTAAAAAGAAAAGCAATAAAATAAGGCAATCGAGCGGTAAACGAAGTGGAATATTGGTCAAACTCGCCGACACACACACACATGCGTATCTCTGAACACCAAGGGTGGGTTGACTACAAACTTTTTGTAGTTCGCTATAACTACAGCTACTTCAAAAATATGTAGTCAGCTGCAACTACTGCTACTTTTGAACAATAGTAGTTCGCTACTGACTACAGCTACTGCTTAAAAAATGTAGCGAATTATTTCGCTATTTCGCTAAGCAATATTTTTTAATTTTACTGTATTTGGGGCATCTACTAGCTCAGGCTGTAATGTAATCTATATAACAAATCGACTTACGAATAAGATGGCATGCACAACTACTTGGCTACTTTTAGGCAAAATGTAGTTCGCTATAACTACAGCTACTGTTTTAAAAAACTACTGGCTACTTGAAAATTGTAGTTCGCTACAGTAGCGAACTACAACTACTTCGCTACTACCCACCCTTGCTGAACACATGGGCGTTTCAACTTTGACTGGAAAGAAACGTTCTGTTTCAACCATGTCAGGCATACTCTCTCATATAAACATCAAATTTCACCCTCTGATTTTAAAATCCTTTCCACCGCTACCTCTGAAGCAAGATTTACTTATTCGTTAACGCCTTTTCATATCCTTCAAAACTCATTAATAATTCATGACGAAAGTGTGTTGTATCTAATTTATATGTGATAGAGATTTCCCTTGATTTACATAAATTTAACTTTGATTTTCTCGACTTCCACAACGTATTTTTAAAAATTACTTCGCCAATGAACTTATCACGCTGGTAATATTCAGCAAATTTTCTCATAGTACCGCAGGCTCACATTCTCAGCGGACTTTGAAAAAATTATGAAAAATTGAAACTTTTGCATTTTGCACAGAACTGTCCACTTTTTGTAAGATGTCCGCTGACAATACGAGCCCGCACGAGTGGGAGAAATGTTTGCTAAATTTGACCAACGTGTTAGATTGATCGTTCTTTATATCTGATAAAGCACTGCTAGCTGCTCATGTTTTGAATAGTACATAGGCTTAATCTTATTTTAAATGCCAACATTAGGTCTGGTCTCTAGCTACTAACCGTTATTATATCTTTAATTTACTATTATTTTTAATGATAGGTTGTTTTTCATCCTTTCCTCTTATTCGCTTATTTGAATATTGTAACCGTTTGAAACTATTTGTATATTTATAATACACGCTTGTAAATAATTTTAATTGTTCTGAAGATGTTGTGAACAATACAATGAAACGATAGGCAATACATTTTATATTTTTGTTATGTCTTGTCTGAAAGTCATTTGCTGGGCTTTATTTTTCAATTTTCAATTAGTTTGAACATGTCAAAATGTTGAACACCAGAAGTGTATCGAGCCACCTTAAGACCAAATTTCTGTTTTTAGATAATTGCCAAGTACCCTATTTATTCTTCTCCACATCATCCGGGACATTCTCCTATAATACAGAAGAGTCTACAAGTAGCCCAACCATTTTCAATAACAGTGTAAATACGTTATTTTCCTTTGATAGTATAAACAAACGGTTGTATCGGAGATACGGCAATTGATGAAATTACAAGTTACAACTTGAATGGTTCATATTTGACCACAATAAACATTCAGAATGTGGAATTTTTTCTGTGGATGGTCGGAATAATTTGATATATTATCATCACTCCCTTCCAGAGAGAATATTTGTGTACAATATCACAAGTGGTCAAAGTACTTTAGTTCCAGGTCTGTCAGATGTTACTGGCGTGAAAGATATGGAAATGGATATGACAAATGGGTAAATAGCATTAATTGTTCAATTCTTACATTTTTGCAATTATACTCTATTTTAATTCACCATGGAGTATTTGCATCATACCTTGTGGTAACGCTCACTGGTAATTTTCTTTTCTTTTAATATTATCGTTATGCACGGTTCTAGGCCACGTACAGATAAAAAATGATTAATATAGTATTAAGGAAACAATTACCGACAGACTAAAGTTTGGTACTGAATTAGATTAATAAGGAGTGATGGTTATTTGCGCGAACTGACTCTTTTCTTTTTTTATAGTTATCTCCACATTGCAAAAGCTAGTGATCCAACCATCATACGTTACAATCCCTCTGATCAATCTATTACCCCTTTCAATTCCGCAACTGGTTCAGCGCAATCACTTTCTGTTGATGAATATGATAATGTAATATATTGGGCTAATTTTTACGGAAACAGTCACAGGGTTATGAGAACTCTGCTGAATGGAGAAACAGTTGATTTAAACATAACTTATTCTGGAGTGATTGATGTGACTTCAGATGTGTTTAATTTTTATGTACTGGTCAAAGCAGACAACCAAATTGACCAATACGCGAAGACATCACTTGTAAAGCAAAAGAATGTTACTTATAACGGTGCAATAGAAGATTTAATTATTGCGTATGGTGAGTTCTATTTTTTCCTATGTTTTTGCAAGAAAATAATTTCCTGAAACGAATAAAACAAATCAATTTTAACCCAGCCTCTTTCTGATCTGTTTAAAGTTTGGTTTTGTGTTCCTTTGCCAAGTATCAAGAAAGTGGCTTTTTCACTGTTAGCTGGTTTTAAACTAGAAATTAACGAAATGTTAAAAATTAAAGGAGTTTTGTATATATATATGGAAAATTAGAGTGCAAAGTTTATACATTTTTAGATATAACCAGGAGCAACTGCGAAAAATGCAACTATAGCTATAGTCTCTAAAACCTGTGATTCCACTGCAGCGCCTTAACCAATTGTGCCACAGAGTCAGAGTGCAGTCCTTGAGCTATAAATTCAAGTTCGTGTATATAACACTTTTCTTTTCGAAAAGGCCTGCTTTGCCAGCTCAAAGTTGTCTATTTCGCAAACAAAAAGTAAAAATTGTAAAACAACTTATTTACTTTTCAAATTTGCAATAATTCTGTTTGTGGCAATCATGCATGCGTGCTAGAATTTCTTAATAATTTGTTTCAATTTATATATCTAGACGAAGACGAATGTTGTGTTGGGACTTTCTGTCACGTGAATTCTACGTGCTCAGATTCTCTCGGACGTTATAATTGCTCTTGCAACTGATGGTTCTATTCATGGGAATGGCACGGATTGTGAAGGTAGGCTACATTTTTAGCGGTGTATTATAGCTGTTATTATTCAGAATATTTTACAATAATTTGCCGAAGGCGAAGAGATTATCGGGGAATATTCACCGAGACGAAGTCGAGGTAAATAACAGAATGCGGTTTCCTGATAATCACCGAGGCAGAAGAGAATAATTGTTTTAGTATTTTTACACAAGTCTTTTGTGTTTTTGGGACTGAGTTTATTTTAATTTCGCTTCTATTTCTTTATCAGTAACTTCCACAAAACAGCTAGCAACTTGTATAGGATTTGTTATATTCACTTGTGCAAAAATGACTAAACGAGCTACTGTACAGAGTCAATGGGATATACCTGGAAACAGTTTTTAGTTTCTCTCACTTGGAAAAGACATTTCGATATATTTCAAAATCTACTCACATTTTCTTTATCGTTTTTTGGTATAAAAGATATAACCCTTCATTTCAAACAAATCATTGTGCATCCACCATCATGCATGGATATGTATCTACTTCTACTTCTACTTCTACTTTATTAAATAATTTTTTTCCAAAATAGTGTACAAGAAACCACCTACATTTAGCAAGCTATTCGAGGTAGGTGGCTTTCAATTGATTGATAAATAGTGTATCAATTTATCTTAATAGTATAAATTATCGTAATTCAAATCGGAAGGAAATATTGAAAACAAAAACAAAATTGTCTAATTACATTTAATCCCCGGAACTGTTTGCAATATTTTGGCGAAATCAACGTAATCATCACAAGCCATCATGGTATTAATAAGAATGATCTTGCAACGTGTTGTAAAACTATGTTTATTTAACGAACGGAGTGAGATAGATGGAGCATTCATAACTTTAACACCAGCGTTAGCAAAGGATTTTGTGTAATATGCAAGTATGCAACCTTGACTTAGTTTGATAAAGATTACCGCGAACATCAGATCTTGTATTATAGTTGTGACTTTCACTAATAGTTGTGACTTTCACTAATAGTAGTGATGATGCTCTCGGGTTGTATTTGCCGCCACGTGTGACGTGGGGTCAATGGTCTGTACGAAGGATAAATAAAGGACGGGTTTTATTCTGTTTGTCTTGTTCGATACTGGCCTTTATAACAATCGTAGAACTCATTTGCATAAGATTGGCTGACAGCCGTTTTGTTTGCTTGTCGTTTATTTGACCTAAGCTCAATGGTTCATCCCCACTTGAGACAAATATGCTAAAATATCACATAGTTGGAACAAATGAATATTATAGGATTAAAATCCTGAGCCTATTAACAGAAGTATATCTTAAGGCTGATTTCCACTCCGGCTAATAAGCAGCGGATCGGACCTGATTGGAGGTTTTTCCGATCCGGTCCGATCCATGCAGCAAGCGATTTCCGGTAAAAGGACAAGTGGAATGATAGGATCGGAAAAGGAAAAAATGGGGCTCGTTCTAGTCTCACAAATTACTATTTCGCGCTTTTTCAAAACGGCAGCTGCTCTGAACAAGATGGCCTTCATCTGATTTGGTTCCGTCGTCGCCAGCAAAGGAGAAGCAAACAAGAAAAATACAAAAAGAGCATCTGGATAAGAAAAATTTTTCAGGAAAGACAATGGAAAAGTAAATACTACTTATTGATAGAAGAGTTAAAGCTACCGTGAATATTTTTTAAAGCAATTTCGGTTGTTGCCAAGCAAATTAATTTAAAGAGCTGTTGTACTCTCCAATTCTTGTAAATTCTCCCTCGAATTCTCCAAGAAAGCTCCTAAATTATCTTTCATTTTGTAAATATTATACAGGTATTATTTAATTATTTTAATTTATGTGAGATAATACGGCAATTAGATTCGTCGCCAGGTTTAATCCGCGGACCGGACAAAAATGTTGAAAATATTTCAACTTTTTATTATCCGGCCAGCAACGTCGCCGGATCAATCGGAACCAAAAATTTCTACTGATGGCGCATGCGCGGATTTTGTTTTGTTCTGATCCGGTCCGATCCGCTGCTTATTAACCGGAGTGAAAATTAGCCTTTATTAAGAAAAGTTTAAAAGTGGGCAAGTCGTATATGTTTTGATAAACTTATTGACTTGGGTAAATAAATGGGATCGAATTTGTCTTATTCTGCCCGAAGCACGGTAGCAACTATATCTTATCACAATCAGCGAGATTTACTTTAGAATAATCTAAATAAAAATAATTCTAGAACCGTGTTAAAAGATTTAGTTAATATAATCCATGGTGTGGTCTGCGGTGTGGTCTACCTGAAATGTTTAATAAGGCTACGTTATATTTATCGCCCCAGTCAGCATAGCCAAACAGAGGGAAATGAGACTGTTTTATGTGGCTGAGCGACCGTGTAGTGAAAGATGTCTGATAGGTGTGGTAAACAAAATCATGGAATATTCAAATGGTGTTCACAAATAATTTGCTAAGTACCGATATTACAACATCACGATAACATTGCGATAGTCATATTTATAGTCCTACCTTAGAAACCCACTGATCTCAAAAGTATGGCGAATTTCAGGACTGGATCAGTGGAATGAGTTGAATTTGACAAATAAACGAGAAACACGAAAAAATTGTTTAATGGGATGAGCAGCTTCATAACAAAATATCAGGAAGAGTAGATGGCTGGAAGTCGTAAAACCTGTGCTAACTTCGATTTTAAGATTGATGATGTATTGTTTGCTTTAAAAACTGATGTTGCGTATAACAAAAAAGACAGCGTATATATTATTAATTTAGATTATTAATTAATAAAAAATATTTAATTTAAATAAACAAGATTAGAAAGTTATTTTCATCAGAGCATTTTATAATCGTTATTATCTGAAACTCAAGTTTATCGATAAAAGGCAGTTTATGAACTTTTTAAAACGTTTGACGTAGCGCATGTGCCTCAATTTTACATTAAGTTGAAAATTATTTATTTTTATTGTTCATCTAGATTATATTTACAAAATGTTTTCTAGATGAGTAATAAATATAAATGAATAAACCTGGATTCAAACCCTTCAACGAGTTGAAGATTATACTATAAGCATTATTATAGTGACATACCAAATGTAAATATTTATAAGGAATTGATAATTTTCTAAATTAAAAGTGACATTTTTAGGCCGTTTTCTTTCTATTAAATAATGAAATTATCGTGTTACTATGACAAACACTCAAATATTTAATGTTTGGAAAATATACTGGTTTTGCTAGCTGGGCGAGGGATTTCTGCACACTCAGCGCGGATCTGAGTGGCTAAAATGGCACTGCAGTATAATTTTGTAATCACACGTCTGATTTCCAATCAACATTTTGCACTCCATGTAGTTAAATTACTATTACTATCAATTATCAGCAGCAATGGTCAGCGTGCTTACTGTATCTGTCTCCCATCTATGCTCCCCTTGTTTACAATAATTTCTATGTTGGTCCAATAAAGGTACGCCATGTGCTAGTGCTCCATGTTTCAATGGTGGGACCTGCTCAAATAATGGATCATATTTGTTTGTTCATGCCCTGTTGGGTTCACCGGTGCCCTCTGTGAAATCGAAGGTAACTCGTTTCTCATAGTAGAGATATAAATGCAGTGGTCTTGATTATAAGTACTGTAGGGAGGAAGGACTGGAGTAGAACATGAAAAGTATGCGTAGGTCGTAGTCCACCAATGGAAGTAAAGGAGATAGAAGTGATAATAAAATAAAAGAAGAAAGAATCAACTGTCGAACACATATGAACGAAAAAAATATATTGATTTAGAAAATCTTCATAACAGCCTCCTAGCTAACAAATATCTTCCAACCCAGAAAAAAACAACAAATGCATGATCATGTGCTCAAGGCACCCACTGTACCAAATTGAAGATGATCCCTAAGTAACTTTATGAAAAAATGATGTAAAGTAATTAAGCAAAGCAAACAAAATCACTATGTATTGTCATCGACGAACAGCTTCTTTGGAAAAGTCAAATAAATGAAACTTTTGTCTTTGATATGTTAAGGAAAATAGAATCATAGGTTTCGCAAGAGTCCTTGAAAACTCGCAATGCCATAATATTGGCATATTTTAACTATTTGGTAGACGCGTTTGGGATAACTGAAGTCAATATCTATTAGAAAAAATAGAGAAAGTGCAGACAAAGCTTGCAAGAGTCATAACTGGCAAATCTTTCGATGATCATTCAAATGAGAATGCAAAATCACACGTTCGAATTCACAACTTAAAATCACACATTTTGTTATCAAAGTTTTTCCAACCATATTCAGCACTCCACTCAGTTCTATTACCGTAATACCCTAGGGTCAAAATAATATTCAAGGGTCAGCGTACTAACAGTGTCAGTCACCCACCAATGCTCTCCTTGTTTATAATAATTTATTGACATAAACGTTTAGACCAGTAATAACTTTAAATTTTTGTTCAATAAAGGTAGTCCATGCGATAGTGCTCCATGTGTCAAGAATGGGACTTGCTCAAATGATGGATCATCATTTTCTTGCTCATGTCCTGGTGGGTTCACCGGTGTCCGCTGTGAAATCGAAGGTATTAACTCTTTTATAATTTTATAGATATACAATAGTTTTGCTCGAATTATTATTATTATAAGTCTTTATGCAATCACAAGATAAAGATACATATATTATGTTACATTTTCAAGAATGGAATACTAGTATACTATACTAAATTATATTTAAAAA
>CACRXK020012397.1:0-15166 GCA_902702795.2 Paramuricea clavata
GTTTCCATATGGGCCTGGCAAGTTTTCATATGGCAGGTTTTATTTGTCATTTGCACCTGCATGTGACTGTGTACATATACAACAAATTTTCTTTGACAAGCTTTTGGTTTTCTGACCGACACAAAAACACATACAACAATATAATCGCGCTGATTGCTCGTCTGCATGAAACCGCGGCTTTATAATTATAGGATGAAGATTTGAGGTTGGGACGAATTATGAACTGATATATTTCCCTGTTTTTTTTTAGATTGGGTACTATCTAGGCTTTAATTCGTTCAGCATCGTGTTTGCATTCCTTGTGATATTCTGTCATTCCATCGCCTCGGTCCACTTCATTCATCAGATCGATTCTGTAAATAGAACATCGGTCAATTCCAGTAATTCCAGCAACATGACATCTAGGCCTACAACAACCGGTATATTTAACTATATCATTCTACATCGTGAATAGACCTTTCCCCTTTTGAGTGAAATTTTGATCTAGACAAGTCAATACAAAATGACTGAAAATTGAAAATTTAGAAGGGCTATATTATCCACATTTTACAACATTTCGCAACGAAACTTCGGAATATTACTAACTTTGTGATGCTCTTTCAAGCTGTGATGAAATTGTTGTCCAGGCATATCTAGATCAAAATTTCACTCATAAGGGGAAAGGTCTATTGAAAGGGACCAAAACGACCCCGTAAACTCGTTCTGGGGTGAATTTTGAGGGGGTTTTTCCCCTTCTCAATGTACACGAACTCGAGTCGTATTGAGCAGTCTCATTTTTATCTTCGCGCTCATCGGTATTAATTATTTAAAAAACTTATATTTCAACTAGTTTCGAGATTATAAATGTATACTTGCTATAAACTTAAAAACAACTGCTGTGCATGAGGGTTTTCGTTGTGTTTTTTTTTCTAAAAAGCGATTAACTTGTTGTTTTTGCATTCGATAAAACTCCGTAGATTTTGAGCCGCCATTTTAAACAGTGGGTGGTCTAAAAAAAGCGCAACAAAAATGAGCAAAAAGCAACGAAAATATTTTTAAAACAATTTGTATTACAGCTCCCATATATAATACTATTGTTTCTGGAAACACCACGTAAATTTATTGCTGCAGAAACAATGGTATCATATGTTTTGTCGCCATGCAAACCTACAAAGAACTTAGCTCCCATGTATAGTTGTAAACAAAACAGTATTTACAAGCTTTAGAAATTTTATTCGTTAGAAATAGTTTTAAAGAACACTGTTAAACAAAACATTTCCTTGTGTTTGACGGGACCGTAGATTCGTTTACAGTCGTGCCAATAGAAGTTCCGAAAAATGTTGACCAATTCATTTCCTAACTTGAAGGAACACCTCCGAACAATTCCTCAACAATTTGATAAGTTCCTTAAAAAGTTCCTAACTTCCTATTTCATTGACCAATCAAATTTTATATTTTATTTTTGAGCAATCTGATTGGTCAATGAAACAGGAAGTTAGGAACTTTTTAAGGAACTTATCAAATTGTTGAGGAATTGTTCAGAGGTGTTCCTTCAAGTTAGGAAATGAATTGGTCAACATTTTTCGGAACGCTTCTATTGGCACGGCTGTAAGTAAAAAAATTTGCTTGTAAACACGTTGCTTGTAAGAACGTTGCATGTAACCGGAACAAGACGGGAAGCCATTTTGTTTTGGTCCGGAAGTGAATAGTGCAAGGATATCCGATTGCAATCAAATTGCGCGAAAAGTGCTCATGCTGACAAATAATTATTTATATCCTTCCAGGTTCCACACCAACTACAACATCGGTGCCAACATTAATCAACTGTGCAAATACAACTGTACCAAACAACTGTACACATAACACCTCCCCTAGTACCACTGGTGCTTCAAAAACACCAACTGGTGGCTCATCGGGACCAAATTGTTACACTCACCAGACATGGAGCGATTACCAAAACGGCATACGTGGTTTTGGCCTGGGAGCTAGTATGATATTTCTATGCTTCGTGGAAATTCTTATGTCATTGTTGTCGTCAGCATGTTGCTGGGTTGCAACTAAAGTCGAGCCCACTAGGGTGAGTAGTTTCTCAACGATGACAATATTAAATTGATAATATTTAAACTATTATTTTGTGTTCCTCAACCGCCAGATACGTTTAAAAAGGTTGCTGATTGTGTAAACTACAAAGTAAAGCTAAAAAAAGTAATTTTGAGAAGAACGCCAAAAAGATTTCAAGTTTTTAACACTTTTCATCGCAAATACGGGACCTTGAAAAAAATTGCCTCTTGTAAATAATGACCTACGATGGCAACTCAACAATGATTTTGTCCCTAGGTAACCAGAAGAAAAGCGACGATTCAGGGAACTGCATCCGAAATGATTGCTGCTTCACAAAGTTTTGAGATGGTCATGCCAAGAAGACGTCATGTAAGTGGAAATGAAGCATGCCTGGATTTGACAATTTTTAACAAGACTTCCTCCAACGTCCGTATATTTCTGGTAGACTATAGTGTGAATAACATGACGTAGCGCGCGAGGGAAGGTGTGACGCATGCAGAGACTTGTCAGCATTGAACCCGGATGCAAGCCAACACAATTCCTAATAAATTTTCTCTTCAAAACTCGACAGAAAATTTTATAGAGCAGAATATAAATATGAATAAATGGCAGAATAGAATAAAACTTAACAAAACTAAATAAAAGCGAATAAAACTAGACAGATCGTAAATCGCAAAGATTTAAAATACCTTTGAGTATTATGAAAAACTATACTGGCGAATTATTTCGGCGTATTAATCCGAGTTTAATGAATACAAGAATATGGGAAACTATTTGTGTAACTTTATCACGACAGCTAAAACGGAACCAATTTTTTAACTGGAAAAAAGTTCCGGCCAGAACCGGAACTTATTTATTAAGCCATATGTTACTTTGTGTCTTCGTCTGCAGCTAGACAAGCAGACACTTCATGTCATCAAGGAGAGAGCTCGCAAATGTTAGAATAAAAAGATTGACAAACGTTAAACGTCATAATGAAGTGTTAATAGTGTATATTTTCCTTGTGTAGTCCAAATTTCTTCCTACTGTGAAGTCCGTTTGATCTATGCTATTCAATAAATAAGCTTGATATTCTGTGTCTCTGAAAACGACAGAGTTCCGGTTCCGGCCATGCTTTTTTATTGGTTCCAGCCGGAACCGGAACTCTGAAAGATCGGGGTTCCGGCCGGAACCGAGTTCCGGTACACCCCTAAGTCGACAACTGCATGTGGATTGAGAGAGGTACGATTATCTGAAAAATTTAAGGAGTGCTTCGACGTTTCGAGGCAATGCCCCTCGTCCTTCGCTCGAAACGTTGAAGTTCTGGTTATATTTTTGAGATAGTTGTGTCTCCAGCTCAATTCGCAGCCGTCTTGTTATCGTAGCTTCACACACTGGTCCAGACCGTTCGAGTTTGTAAGTTTATGAATCTTTTTCAGGGTCGCAATGTCACATCAAATACTTTTAATGTCAACGACAATGAGGTAAGCAGTCATAAGCCGTCCCTCCCCCACCCCCCTCCCCCAAGAAAAATTGATAGGGCGATAAGTTGGGCAGATTTTCAACGTAGATTGGCCCAATAGGAGAAATTTGGTCTAAATATAATATAATACTTTTTGTTTGTGGAAACACCACGTGAATTAATCACCTCGCCATCGGCGAATAATTGTTAAATAATTGTATAAAACTTGCACTCCAAAATTTCCATCTAGAAATGAAACCCTTCACCAAATAAATGTTGTTAATATGTTTTTATTCAGTATGAAATGAGTTCTGCAGGCGCATCACCAACGTCAGATGAATATGAAAGCATCCAGGAAAACGTTTATGAAACTATTCCGGTATGTAAATTTCTGTTGTATTATGTCATGCGTTGAACTCTTCAACTCGTGTACATTGCATAATCCGGCTGCGATAAAACCTGGGGGCTATCCAGACTTTTGTTGCACACGTGGCAACAGCGAGGTCAGTTTCATGAGGTCCACTCGCGTATTGGCCGCTGCGAACGAAACGAGAGAAGCTTGCCATTCGTGCGCGAACTTAATTTTTTTTTTGTGTGTGTGTTTTGATGTTATGTACTCAGGTGAATATAATGTTTTTGATGTTACTCTAACACATTGGTATCGAAGGTATGGACTTAGTTCCGGAATACCACACACTCGAACAGACTTGGCCAATGGCCTCGTAGCTCAGTAATTGGCAGAGCATTGGACTAGTGTCCCAAAGATCGCGGGTTCAATTCCCACCGTGGTCAGGCTAAACGTTTCAGCCTGCCCGGTGTGGAAATACACTCAGAGTAACATCAAAAACATTAAATTATTTGGTTTGTACATTCAGCAAGCAGCAATTTCTAGCGTCATGCAATGAATATAATATTATAGTCTTCGAAATGCGTCATCATTGGTAACCGTCCCGCGGTAATGCTTCACATTATAAGTAGTATCGCAAGTAGTATCGCTAATGAAATATATATCGCAAGTAGTATATATTGGTAATGAAAAGGAAATGACGGAATTTTAACAGAATTTTAAAGGAATTTAGCAATATGCAAACACTGGATACACGTGCGAACAGCGAACATATAAAATGCAGCCATCTTTCTGGTCGGTGTTTGTCAGTTCACTCAGTTGGTTTAAAAGCTACGAAGGTTGGAAGAAGACACAGGTTGCAGAGATTCATCAAACCGGGGCAGATGTATAGTGTTAACTGTTACTAAACTTAAACAAATAGTCAATTTTCCAACGCGTGGTAGTAACACTTTGGACAAAATTTATACCAATCTAAAGAGGTTTTATAGCCCTCCAGTTAAGATGTCCCCGTTTGGTTTGTCTGACCATGCTTCTATTGAAGTTAAACCTCTAGAGCGAACCAATCTACCTAAGCCCAAGATCACCGTGAAGTCAAGGGACATTCGGCCTTCGAAGCGCCTTGCAATGCGTTTGTATCTAAAGGAAGTTGACATTTCAACACTAATTAACAGTCAGAGGTCGTGTGAAGACAAAGTAAAGCTCCTGGAATTAATCATTAATACCGGGATGGACAAGTTACTTCCTCTAAAGTCTAAGACCATTGTAACAAGCGAGCCACCCTGGATCAATCAGTCTCTCAAATGTTTGATTCGCAAGCGCCAGAAAGCTTTAGACCAGGGAGACGAAGTTCTATTTCGCACACTGAGAAATCGAGTAAATCGTGAGCGAAAAATATGCCGTGCTAAGTATTACAAGTCTAAAGTCGAGCATTTGATGGAGTGCAAACCTGCATCGTGGTGGAAAGAAGTGAAAAAGTTAAGTGGAATGACAACTGTCAACTCATCCCAGACAGACCTAGTCTCTACGCTACAGCATATTGGTCGTGATCAAGGAGAGGGAACTGTCAGCAATACTGTCCTTGCCAATGTTATCAATGAGGCATTCCTTGCCCCTATGAGTCATTTTACACCTTTACAAACCGAAGAATTTGTACCAAACAGCCCAGTGTTCGAATGCTGCTGCCTCCAAGTGTCCGAGTTTTCTGTTAACAAGAAACTGTCTACGTTAAATCCAACCAAAGCAAGCGGACCCGACGGTATACCGAGTTGGCTCTTAAAAGACAATGCCGACATATTTGCTGCGCCAGTATCAAATATATTAAACCGTTCCTTTTTGGAAGCTCGACTCCCATCATCGTGGAAATTGGCCAATATTTCACCAATCCCAAAACAAAAGCAAATTCTTGACGTAAATAGCCATCTTCGTCCTATATCTTTGACATCTATCCTCTCGAAAGTTGCGGAAGACTTTGTCGTAGAAGAATTTGTAAAGCCTGCAGTTCTGAAGAAGGTGGATCCAAATCAATTTGGGACGATACCTGGCAGTAACACCACCCAGGCCCTGATCAGCATGCTGCATTCGTGGAATAAAGCAACTGACGGTAGTGGCGCAACTGTCAGGACAGTATTAGTTGACTTTAAGAAAGCTTTCGACTTGATCGATCACCATATACTTGTAGACAAACTAAAATCGTATGATATTCCTGAAAGCATTGTTTTGTGGGTTATTGACTTTCTTACTTGTCGCAAACAACGTGTCAAACTTGGTAACGACTGCTATTCTGAATGGGGAACTATTCCATCTGGAGTTCCCCAGGGTACCAAACTCGGGCCGTGGTTATTCGTTATCATGATAAATGATTTGAAAATCCAAGATTCGGAACTCTGGAAATACGTCGATGACACAACGATGTCTGAAATTGTTGAAAGAAACAACGAATCCAACATACAGGAGAAAGTTGATGAACTTACACGACATATTTCTATTGATAAACTTACGTTAAACGAGTCCAAGTGTAAAGAGTTACGTATTAGCTTCAGTAAATCTCCTCCCGATTTCGATCCTATTACCATCAGCAATAAGCAACTGGAGGTCGTTGAAAGTGAAAACTCCTTGGCATGCAGATATCTATCGATCTTAAGTGGAATAGCCATATATCTGTTATTATGAAGAAAGCGAATAAGCGTTTGTATTTTCTGAGCCAACTAAAACGTTCGAACGTGGGCAGTAAGGAACTTATTACCTTTTACTGTACTTGTATAAGACCTGTTACAGAGTATGGCTGCCCAGTATTTCACGATAGCCTGCCAAATTACCTTGTTAAAGACATCGAAAGAATACAGAAACGCGCGATGCGGATAATATTTCCAGCCTTATTATATGACGAATCTCTCTCCGTTGCTGAGTTGGTCCATCTAGAAGCACGAAGACAGCAACTAACAGACAAACTATTCCAGCAAATTATTAGCGACCCAAGTCACAAATTGAACAAACTTTTACCACCTGTAAACGAATGCCAAATTAAGCTTAGGAAGAAACGACTTTTTAAAAATCAGCTTTTTAAAACAGACCGATATAGGAATAGTTTTATAACTCACAATGCACTGAAAATGCGCACCTAGTTATTGTAGTAGACAATTATAGTCAACTTATACGCACATTGCCATTTGGCTGCAAACTTTTAAAATTTTTAATAGTTATTCTAATTTTAAACTATATGTAATTCTTAGCGTAATTCAGCTTTTGGCTGCAATGCTTTGCAAATAAACCATCTATCTATCTATCTAGTGTGAACTATATGAAGCTGTTTTTTCATCATAAGCAAATTTGTCCGCGCCAAAAGAAAAACGAATTTTGGCATTTGGAAAACAAATATGACTTCTATGATTTTCTTCTACTTTTAGGAATACATGCAGTACTTGGCGCAGCATATTTAATAGTAATTATTTTGAAGGGAGCGGCACTGGAGATTGGTAACGAATTGGCCTCGCTTTCGCGCAAAACACAAATACTTAATTTGAGCGCGTATACGTGTTATCGACCTCACTGTGTCTTACTTATTTGACCAACTAGCCGATAAAAATAAAGTTTATGACAGGACAGAAGTATCGACATCAAATGTAACTTGTAGGAATTTTTCAGTAATTCATGGCTCGTTAATTCTTTGTTTTTTTTAATGTTTTTAATTTTTTTTGATAGCCTATTTCTATACCAGCGCCAACACACGAAGGACCAATAACAAACTGGTATTCAACAACCGCGTGCTAGATGGCATTAATTGTAATTATTGTATTTAATATGCTGAGTAAATTAATGTATAAATAATTAACGCCTTTCTGGATAAAAAGATAATGATACCGATGTAGCATAAACTTCTTCAGAAATGAGATTTAAAAGCTTTTTAAATTAAAAATTATATGAATAAAATTTTAAATATAATTTGTTCTGTAATTTTCGTCAGTATTGATAAGTAAAAATATGTATGAATAATAAATAATAAAAAAGCTGTAAAGTATTATCGCATATTATTATTATTGCAAAATTAAATACTAAATTAAATACCATAACCACTGCTATTTGCGCTAACTCGGATTGTAAAATTAATAGAGAAAACAAAAACCTTGTTCATAAATTGTAAAATCTAAATTCACTTCAAAATCAATTTTAAAATTATATTTCAAATTCAATTTCAAATTCCAGTTCAAATTCAAATACAAAGCCAGTTTCAATATCAGTTTTAATTTCAATTTCAAATTCAATTTTAAGTTAAATTCAAATTCAGTTTCACTTTGAATTTTAATTAATTAATTCAAATTTAATTTCAAATTTAAATTTAATTTCAATTTCAATTTCATAGGTTATTGAACAATTTGTTCCGTATTTCAGACTAGGTCTTAAAAAAACTGTACTGTACGTACGTGTAATTTATATTAATGAAAATGAAAGTATGATGCGAAAGTGAAAAAGATCATATACTTCATTTTGATAACTTTAACGCCCGTATTCTAAAAGCTCACTCACACTCAATGAGTGGAAGTCAATCTGAGCTTCTCTTGAATGTCAATGCTGTTTTTGAATAGCTGAAGGGTGAGTAGTCACATATTAAGGTGCGACACTAACCCTCCAGCTATTCAAAAACAACAATGACACTCGAGAGAAGCTCAGATTGAACTTCCACTCATTGAGTGCGAGTGAGCTTTTAGAATCCTCCCCGTAGCCACACGTACAGATAGCGATGATTAAGTCATATTTGAAATCATCAATATCCTATTTGAAATTGCGTTAAACACTTTTCGGAATCCGATGAGGCAGTTGCATTGCTTGTATATTCGAAATTTAGAAATTTCTCCCATGTATCAACTTTTTCATTTCTTTTGTATTGTTAACCTGCCTATATAAGGGCTACATTGAGGTTCTATATATGATGTTCAGTCAGTAGAATTGATTTATATATTACATTTATATATTCAAAATTCAAAAATTATTAACGTCATGTCGTCATGGACTGTTAAATACTATACACCTGTACACTGAAATTTTTTTTCAAAATCCGTATGGAAATAGTTTGGAACTTAGCTGAAAAAATAGTATGGAAATCCAATTTTCATATACAAATTACAATTTCCATACTATAAGGGTATGGTATGGAAATATTATGGATATACTTTGGATTTAGTGATACAATTCATTTTCTGTTAAAGAATAAACTTAAACCGAAACATCAGACAAACTATAAAAGAGTTTAGTTTTATAATCTGTATCTATATATCTTGCCACACATGAGCAGATCAATGAGATCAACAGGAAACAAATTAAATGTTAATGTGTAGAAATTACTTCAACAGACGTGACCGACTTAGTCTCATGCAAGTGAATATTAAGTATAAGAAAAACACTAGCTTAAAAGATCGTTAGTTGGAGGAAATCGGCAAGTGAAAATCATTTGCACTTAATTAAGTGCAGTTCTCCACTTTTCCTAATCTAATTCTTTATTTGTTAGGCTACATGTATTATTATTATTATTATTATTAAGTCTTTATTAAACATAGCCACAACAGACGTGTGACTTTACATTTAAAATTCTCATATACAAGGTTCCAAAAAAAAAAAATAAATAAACTTAATTATTATTATGTATCTAAGTTAATTATTCTTAGGTAGAATTCTTAAAAAGACTAAGACTAAGTTATTATTATGTATCTAAGTTAATTATTTTAGCTAAAATTATTAAAAAGACACCTATTTAAAAACGACCGTTTGAATCTTTCTGTTTTAACCTTAGGTAAAATGAAATCGTGTTCGCGTTCTCTTAACGGTCTTTGTCTTTTAGGAGGAAGTAGTTCGTATAAAGGGTGGTCTGGGTTGCTACATATTTTTTCAAATAAACTCATGTCTCTTTCTTTAATCACATCAATTATCTGAACATGCACTTTTTGTTGTGTATCCATATCTGTATGCTCGCCTAAGAAATTTATCAATCCGTTCCAGGTACTTCTTTTCAAGTGCAGAACCCCATACTTCGATTCCATAAGAAAATAAAGACATAATAAGTGCGTCGAAGAGAATTGTTAATTTTTTTTTAGAGTAGCCATACCATCTGCATATTCTCAAGATGTGCATTCTCAAGATGTATATCACGTACCAGCGAACTACAGCAGTGATATGTATACAGGTCTACAGCAAATTAAGGTTTAGCTAGACACAAACTATAAATGACTTATCAAGTATTCAGATAATAAATTGTGTATTAATAAAAAAATGTTTGTGATGTTACTCTGAGTGTGTGCATCCGCACCGGGCAAGCTGAAAAGTTTGCCTGACCATGACAGTGGGAATTGTATTTCATTTTATGGAATGTATTTCATTTTTTGGCAGATAGTGTATTTCGAAAAAATTGCGTTGCTCTTTGCCAATCGGAATTGAGAAATTTTTTCATGTATATTATTAGCAACTAAAACATATTTATCCATGAGCCTATCGACAAGCATGGACGTGACTCCTGTGCTCTTGACGTAAAAAAAAGCAAAGAAATTGGTATGACCTTTATTATGAGGTATACATGCAGGAAATATCAATGTAAGAGCCGTATTAACTCCACAGGTATTGCCAAAAAATAGTGTACTGCACGTACCAACATATAGGCAGTCAATATTCCATCAGTTTAGTAATATATATATTAGTATTTTTGCACAAGTGAATATAACAAATCCTACAAGTAGATTGGTCGAATTTTACGTATTAAGCTAGCTGTTACTGTGTTAGCTATATTCACCTACAGGTGAATATATAACAAAACCGAAATTTTCAAAATGGCGGCTAGCCGTTCTGTGGAAGTTACTGATAAAGAAATAAGCGAAATGAAAATAAATTCAGTCCCCCAAAGACTTCTGTAAAAATACTAAAACAATTATTCGCTTCAGCTTTGGTGATAGTTGGGGAATATTCACCTCGACTTCGTCTCGGTGAATATTCCCCGATACAATCACCTCGCCTTCGGCGAATAATTGGTAAATGTTGCAATTATACTCCAAACTGAGTGTTCGCTTGTGATATAAACGTACCAATTTTCACTAATGCTGACGTACATCCTTAAACTAACGGTCTTTAGTTCGGTGGTTTTCTTAATTGAGACCTAAGCCGGTCACGTCTGTTGAAGTAATTTATTCACATTAACATTTTATTTGTTTCCTGTTGATGTCATTTATCTGATCATGTGTGCCAAGATATAGATACTTGTTTTCTTGTTGTATATCTAGATTATAAAACTCTTTTAATAAACCCAAATGGACCTATTCCCTAATGAACAAAATTTTGATCCAGACTACAAGTCACGGGAAATTGATACCGCTTTCTGAAAAAAGGTATCAATTTCCCGCGCGTAATAGAAAATGACTGAAAAACGGCAAATTTCGCAGGGCTATATTATCCGCATTTTACAACATTTTGCAACGAAACTTCGGAATATTACTAATTTTGTGATGCTCTTTCAAGCTGTGGTGAAATGTTTGTCTAGACTTGTCTAGATCAAAATTTTGTTCATTAGGGAATAGGTCCATTCAAATTGAGCAATACCTAATATATCTTAAGTGTTTTTTTCCGCGTTGATAATATATTTTAATAAAGATATATGCGTGTAAACATGTAGGTGTGACCACAACTTAACAAGTGGAATGGGAACAGTTTATTTCGGGACCAATTGTTGAACCTGTTTCAGCGCAAAACAAGAATTAAAACCACAAATAAAAGTTTTTGGTTTTTATTTACAAATTACAAAACAAAAACAACGCATTATGGAATAGGAACAATTTTACCTTGCACTTAAGAAAGATCCCAAAATAGAAAATGACAATAATAACATTAGAGAAATTAAAATATATCATTTCTGGTACAGTTTTCTCATTCTTTTTCGATTCGTTAAAGTCAGTCTTGCATGGATTATTGTCCACTAATTGAGGCTTATAATTATAAAGTAACGCACATTGTACGAAAACCCTTGTTTGTCTATGATAACTGAACCGAATGTAATTGTCTACTAGTTCCTATAGTATAGCCGTAGGCTATTTATGAATTTTTTATCAAAGAGAATCTGAATGCACATAGATGAACACTTAGTCTAGTATAATAGCTACAACCCTAAAATTGAATTTGAGACAAACAATTTATTAGGGGCGTTTAACCATTTTCATTTTTGATTGGAAAGTAAAATTTAAAGTATAAAATTAGTTGAGAAGTATAACGTTCGTTGACTTCCAAGTTGCAAGTAACACTATGATATGTGTATTATATAATAACTACAGTGAAACACGCAATTTGATTGGTGAATAGCCGTGCAGGTTATATATAAGGCTATCCTGCACGATTCTCAAAATGTCATTGTTTCACTGTAGTTATTTTATAAAACAATTACCAAATGGTTTTCCAAGCAGGATAGCGTGATCCATGCACTTGGGATGCTGCTCGACTTTCGGAAAGCGTAAAAATACACTCACCTGCGGCTCGAGTATTTTACGCTTCTGAAAATCCTTCATGCCTCGTGCATCATGGATCACGCAAAGTGGATCACGATCATCCCTCGTGCATCATGGATCACGCAATCCTGCACGGAAAACCATTCGGTATTCCTTTAGTGTTGCGTGTGTAATATGACCGCTAGCTGCGTGCGAAATTGGCACAAAAAGACCTTTTAGATTTAGGCCGGATGAAACGAGGATGAGAGTGTTTGAGAGTTGGCAGTCACTCGACCTTGGTTAGCTGTTCTTAATGCTTTCCCAACACTATCATGGATTCTATTTAAGTCAAAACGTACACACGAAAAAATGTCACAACTTGTCAACAAGATGTGCTCGCAATAGGCTTGTAGCAAGCTTCTCAAACGAGTTCTAACAATGCTGTTATTTTATCAAGTTGCTACAAGCTTGTCACTGGCAACTTGTTGACAAGTTGTTGAATTGCAGGACGATAACAAGTTGTTGGAACAACTTGTAACAAGTCTGTTGAACTCAACAACCTTGTAGCAAGTTGTCAACAAGCCGTTGACAACTTGTCAGCAAGTTGGGAACAAGCAGTGCGAACACATCCTGTTGACAAGTTGTTGGAACAGCATTGCTACAAGTCTGCTGCAGGTTTGTTACAACTTGTGCATTTTTACGTTTGTAGTTGGAACACTCATTCAATTAATCATATTTATGAATATTATGAAATACATGCATGCATGCCATTATACTTATATTCCATGTCTCCTTTGCAGAGGGATTTAATTTAAACTGGCCCAGGCTATATACCCGTAAAATGTGACCGACTGCGCGCCAGGGATGAAGGAAAGAATGGAAAAAATATAAGATGCACGGTTTTTTGTAGACTTTTGAGTTTTGAGGGATTAAGTGAGCAGAGAAAGGAAGAAAGAGGGTTAAAACAATTATTGTATAAAGACGTCAAAGTATAGAGAAGTCGACTTGCCAGATTTTGATAAATTTTCTACAACGTTTTGCATTCATCGCCCACGGTGTGTTTTTGTTTGAACATGTCCTTGCACAACAAGTCTTCGACTTGCTATCTTTCCATCATTCTAACGAAGCTTATCAATGAATTATGTCTTATCTCTTGTATTGGGCAAGCATATTGGAATACAGCATGTCTTAGCTTCCGTCTTAGCAGCACATGCAAGATTTGGAAAATATTCCTGCAATATTGCCATATTGATATCCAAAAATGTTTGGAAGTGTTTTCATGCAACCCTTCATAACCTAAATGGATGCTCTTGCCTTTTTCTTGCTTCTCTTCTGCAAATATGCAGAGTCAAGCGACTTTCTTGGAACTCATTTATTTTCTCACGAAATTCAAAATCATATCAGTTTTATCGTGCACATTTTTCAATACTAAACCACTGAAAATTTGGATATTGTGCGAGAGCGAAAAATTTGGATAGAAATTATTTCAAAAAAATAAAGCTAAGTTTTTTACTCAGAGGATCAGCTCTTTGCCTTTGATGCATGTATGGAAAGTCCCTCCCTAATTATCTAGCTAACCCTCGGTTAAAATTTAACCCGCTGTTTTAGTGTTTCTGAACGTATGTTTATTTCAAAACTTCAGAGGGAAAACTCCTGCTGATTCAGACAAGATTTCTGAAGAAATATTTCCAAATTTATAAACAAGCTCGGTTGGGAACTTTGCTTTGAATCTTATAGGTAAACCTTGGGTTAAGCTACGAATCGGGATTTGTCAATAGATGATACAGACAATAGCAAAATCTCGCCTGTAAGGAGCTGCCTTTTTCAGTCTCAAACAAACGAGTTTCATCAGCTCGTACCCAGGCGCTTTGGTATGCTTACGCCATCGCGTGACGCGGAATTAACTTAAGGGGGTTGCATGTAAACACTCGTTCGTTCTTCCGATATGAATATGGCAATGTCAAGGTCATACGTTGATATGGATCTGCATGAAGGTGAAACAATTTAGAACGGTTACAGCTATCAAATGTAAAAGAATTTATCAATGATACTATGTCTGATCGAACTGTGTGTGTGTGTGTTTTATATGTATGTAAATATGAAGTCAGCCCCTAGATAAGCAAGCAGTAGCTCTTGTGGCAAACTTTTTTTTCAAATTAAATATTTATTATACAAAACATATATAATATATTTAATATATATTATATAGTATTACATTGACATCGATCACAGAAACGTCATTTGAGTTTGACTCAATGATATAAATGTGGAACATAAGGGTAAAAGCTCATTTAATTTGGATTTTCAGTAGACAGTAGTGACAAACTGTGAAAACATGGGGAGTATATAAAATAATATAGTTGGAAATTGATGTAATTTTCAGAAGAAGGGTTGCTTTAGCCAGACTTGAAACAACAATTTCTCCTTAGCAACTAGATTTTATTTATTACATTTTTAATATACTGTATATATTTTTTCCCGTTAAACTGGTTTTAATATTTTATTTTTAATTCAACCCAACCCCTTTCACTTCGTTACACTTATACATTAATTCCGGTTTAATCTATTTATATGAAGAGCCCTTGATAGTCGGTGGATCAAGGGATGTGCTAGCTTGTTTCAAAACAAAGCTCTTGCTATTTTACTTTCAACGCTTTGATACCCAATATCATGCACTTTTGCATTAATTATATATAACACGAATTTGCTTCAAAACAGAAAAAAACGACCGACGAAATATCATTTTGGAAACCAATGGCAGGAAAATAATGATGTTATAGTTTTAAAATCTCTGATTTTCTATTGCGACTCTTAAATGTTTCCGGAGACCACTGTGTTTGAAAATGAACTTCCAAAGCCGGAATTAAATATTCAATTTGAAATATTACTTTG
>CACRXK020012398.1:1207-15165 GCA_902702795.2 Paramuricea clavata
CCCCCCCCCCATCAGATATCCAATGGTCCACCCCTTATATGGTTCTATGCAAACTGATTTTGCTCCATCTAAATATAAACTTCACTCCAAGGCATATGGAAGGTTTTCAAAGGCTTGATTGGAGCAAGATTGAGCAGCAAATATATGTAAGTTCCATTATGAGTAGATTGATATATGTCTGACAACATATCTTCGCCAGAAAGTTAGTAGAGTGAAATATACTTAATGGGCATTACCGTATTTAACATGCTCCAAAACTAAGTGAATATTTCCCTCAGCATTGGAGCATGTATTTTTACAGGAAATTTAAGAAAATTTTCATGATTTTGCGTGCTCAGTCTAGTTATAAAATAAACGTCAGAGTAAGATGTCTTTTTATCGAAATTTCCGAAGTGGTCAATCAAATTCCAATGTTCAAGCTTTTCTTTTAGCTTTTTCCTGCTCCACGCCATGCATGTAACCACTCAGAACTACACCAGTCCTGACAATCTTCTAAGTATTTTGGCTAAAGTGTCTATTTTAGCCCCCCCCACCTCATAACAAGCCCGCAGTAAAGAACTACTGGAAAAAAATAATCCCCCTATATAGAGGAAATGAGGTAATTAATGATTAAAAATTTTGTGACGACTTGTTATGCAAAAATAAATTGGTTTTACTACTTTATTTACGTAGATTCCCAACAGAAGAAGAATTAACCAAGTATATCGATAAGGATCAATTGCCATTGGAATATGGTGGTGTAAGTGAAACTGTGACCAGCTGGAAGTATATATTTTTATTATATACACAAGGTCTGGATATGAGGTATTCTGCAATCTGATTGGTTCTCTACTAGCAGGATATTAGCTCATATCCTGCTAGTACTAGTAGAGAAAAACAAAACGGCGGCCAAACTGAATTTACGATGTTTTGCAAACGAGAAAACGGCAAGTTGTCGCTTTTTATAGCCTTCACAGGATTAAAAACACAATTAAAAAACTCCCACAAATTGTTTTCAGGTTAGCAAATAAATTTTTAAAATTTAAAATGGTTAAAAATATATATTTTGGAAAAAATAATCGGGCGAAAGAGCGAAGATAAAAACATAAACAAAATAGAAAAATTATGGAAATAACGGAAAAGCAAAGTCTGTGAATTCAGACCTTGTGTATATAATAAAACAGTTATTCCACTCACTCTCGTCGAACATGAGCAATAGCCGATTCGGCGCTACGCGCCTCATCGGCTATCAGCTCATATTCGACTCGAGTTCGTAGAATGACTGTTAAATATTTTGCAGCTGTTCCTGGTTAGGTCTAATAAATGTATATAAATTTCCACTCGATAATTTTCATCTGCAGGTATATCTTTCTACCCGATCTACCAAAAAAATTCTTAAGCTCATTGTTTTATTTTTTTGTTTTTGATTAGCCATCATTTGAATACAAGTATCCTCCTGAAGACAAAACGTACGTTGGTAATTTTTAACAATGTCACTAATTATATCTGAAGCTGCAGCGGATTTTCTGAGCAATAATATACGATCTATATATAATATAGATCCATGATAATAATATAGATCCATGATAATCCATTGAAAAGCTCGTTGCAAATCAATTGCTAGCCAACACCGAAATTGCACTAACATTGGCATAACTCTTGTACAGATCTACCCCCAGCACGAACTGGAAAATGGCCATGACGAAGTCAAACATAAAAAGAAGGAAGGCACTTACTTGAACAGAAATAATCTGTGTTCATTATTGGCACCATCTCAAATTGAGGAAAAGGGTGCCCTAGTCACGTTGTATCCCCCCGCCCCGTCTCTTTCTCTCTCTGTGGACGGCATGATCGAATACAAGAAGATAACCTTGAAGCTTTCTAACTGTATAAGGTTTCCTCTTTATAGGGACAAGAACAGCAATGATCCAGCGACATCTGATGTGACATCATGAAGTACGTAAACGTTACAGTAGGCACATGTGAAGTGTTCAAAGTCAAGTTTTCGTTCGCTACTCTGCTTTATGTCCATGAAAGCATCTCGTGTTTTCATCGGCGCTGATGCAAGGTGGCAACGCAGCTCTATATATATACTAGAGGGATGACGTCATCGGCCAGCAATGTGGAGATTTTCATTTTTGGAGATCGTTATTTGGAAGCACGATGATTCCTGTTTGTTTATATGGTTAAAATAACCAATTCAAATTGGTTGTCTCAGACGCATCTCTTTTTGACCAATTTTGTTTGGTTAAAACAACAAAAATATTGATTGTTTTTTTAACCATTTTTGGGGGTCATTTCAACCAATCTGTTTTTACAGTGAACGTTTGTGGTCATAAGTTAGAGCATGTCAATAATCTCAGTCTTCCCACGCAATCGTTTGCTTCTTTGGGAAAAAAGATCGGTCACAGTATATTTCTCCTTGTGTAAAGTTAAAACTGCCTTTACTAAGCGATCGAATATATTCGCTAAGGCTATTAAAGGCCATGTTACAGTGTCAGTGTTAATTAATGTAACAGTGATCTACAGGCATGTTAATTCAAAATACGTAAAAAATCAGTGTAGGCTATATATAGTGCAACTGTGCCCTACCAGTCCTTCATTTGAAAACATGCCTTAATTTGTCTTAGAAACTTCGCTGCCAGTTGCATATTGCTTTGGCTCGTACAAACTCAATGACTCCGCCACGAAGTATTCCTCGAAGTATATTCCGACGCCGTTTTTAATAATTGCGGGTAACAGCTCGCGGCGATTCGCAGGCTAGGCCCAACACCTCTCACGTGTGCATGAACATTTGTATTCCACACCCCTGCCACTACGGGCACACCCGGGACCAGACGCTCAACAAATTCCTAACCCCGGGAGGTGTCGGTGTACATCTCCTCGAGGGACAAATTATCAGGAAGAACTGAACCATGTATTATAGAGGTATAGTTCCATAAGTTCGAGCACGTTAGACGGAAGCATACAAGCTCCACAGTATCGTAAGTAATTGAAGTGTCGAGGTCGCCTTAAAATCTTCTTTCACTTTGGTATATATTTTCACAAAGCCGAAACATGCAGTGATTGGGAATTAAAGTTGTATACAGCATAAAATTAGCATATTGTATAAATTATTTATTATACATACATTTGGATACACTTGTGCATAATTACTACATAATATATACAGCTGGAACGGGTGTCAGAGTAACGTAATAAAATGGACATTAATTCATTTAACGTTGTTGTTGGGCAATTTTGTTTGGCTGATGGCGAATGTTTCAGTTTTATTGTGATTTTTTATAATTAGTTCTACTTGCTCATCATACATTTTTATACTTTTATTATAGCATACGGTTACCGACTTCCTCTACATGTGAAGACTATACAAGAAAAAATGGTGGCATTATGACTGTCATGAAAAAAAGCTAATATCATGTTTGCTGAAATTTGTTGTAGTTTCTTCTGAGTTGTATTAATAACTAATTTACCTCATTAAAATTCATGGACCCAGAAAAGGGGTCACGTCAATGTTTTTGAGAGTGTAATTTTAGATTCGTTCAAATTTGATGAAAAATTAGGGAGGAGGGGGTGGAAATATATATATATATATATATATATATATATATATATATATATATACTCGTAGAATCTACTGAAGGGTCTTCGTTCGAAACATCGAAGTTCTCCTTGTATTTCAGATAGATGCATCCCTACCAATCCGATCGAAGCTTTCCTGTTTTTGGCACTACCCACTGGCACAGCCCGTTCTGCATGCATGTATTTCCAGAGGCGTAGCCAGGATTTTTGGTCAGGGGGGGGGCAGCAAAAACCCAGGTGGGGCCAAGCCGCCAGTGACTCGAGACGCAAAGTTCGCGCAAGGCATTCTGTGCAGTGCAGGGTAAAATTAATTGTCGACACATGTGATTTTTCACCGAGCCGGCGTTAAAAAATTCACTGGTAAAAAACCCCAGATTGGTTTAAACTTCATCTAACCCTCATTTAATACATATTGAAATAATTAGGGTTAGAAAAGGTATGTGTTTCAAGCTGTGTGCCGCAAATAAGCGAACAAGATTTTAGGTTTCACACTGATGCGCAGCAAAGCATATATTCTACAGAATGTTTGCATTATTGACAGCATGAAGCTATATAATCAAGGATTCCATTTTTTATACAATACATTTTATCAAGGGGGGGGGGGGTAAATTTTGCCAGGGGGACGCTTCTGTGTATTTCTAGTTAGTCATACAATTGTTCTATCATCCATCATTTTGATGCTGAATATCATTTTTTACTTCTTTCCCACAACTGCTTCGGTTTTCTAACGAGTATAACGATTCGTTTGGAGACTTTGACATTTGCAGACTTAAATTTCCCTGAAAGACGTATATCATAATGTGTATAGAATAGCTGACATTGCATTTCAATTTTTGTAAGCTGATATTATAAATTAATTAACGAGCTTAATTTATTCCACAATACAGCTAATTATAAGTTACAGAATAAGATAAATTTCACCAACCTTGTACCCAGGGACTTTCCTCTTGAGGAGCAAAGACCCTGGTAGACGCTGGTCACGTGATCTGCTAAAATCTAGCAGATTTTTAATTAGCAATCCAAGATCAGGTCAATAAACATTTGATATTTGGATTATTTTAATAGTTTAATTTATAATTTGCATTTTGTATGATTGTCGTAAAGAAAACCAAGATAGTTAATTAGAAATCTGCTAGATTTTAGCAGATCACGTGACCAGCGTCTACCAGGGTATTTGCTCCCCAAGAGGAAAGACCCTGGGTACGAGGTTGAAATTTCACCATTAAAACTATGACGTACCCTAGAAAAACTATGACATGCATACCCTGCATTTTTTCTGTTTTAATGCTGCCATATATACGTTGGCTAAGGAAAAGTTTTGATTGCCTTATTTAATGAAAGTATTTGAAGTCCGTTTCGTTTAATGTAAGAGTTATTTACCGAGACTGCATGTTATATAGTTGAGAACGAAATGAAAAGCTTGAGTTTGTAATTTTTTACAATTATAAATTCATTATTATACATACAGGGAGAATAAGTGCCTTCTTGGCCTAATTGCCCAGCGCTACATATCTAACAAAACCGACTCAGTTATGAAGTAATGTTTTGTGTTGTGTTGCATTGCATTGCATTGTATTGCAATGTTCAATGTATGTTTATAACTTTTTAATCAATTTATTCGTTTGTTTCATTACACCAATGATCATCACTTTATTGATTTTTATTCTCATCTTCTTTCAACGGTTTGTTCATGTAAACATGATTCATGCTTTCGCAAAATTTGTCCATATACTTCATCGTTGGCTCAAGCAGCATATTGAACGCTGTTTTGCCTTGCACTTCATTTGGTTTCTTTCCAGTAGAATCGATCCAAAACTGATCGTAACCATCCAGCATCGTCTCAAAATATTGAAGGAAATCGTTTGGGTCAAAATGTCCTTTTTCAATACCTTTCTCGAAAGGCTGGGAACATCCAGGTAATATGGAGTTCGATACGAAGTTCGCCCATTCCAGAACACTGGGTTCCTCTGAGATTATTGCCTCAGTAATCGAGTGAAGATTGAAGCGTAAATCTGCTATTTTCTCAACTACTTCTGTGCTGTCTTCTATTTGTTCCATCAAGTTGTACTTTGGCATGAAATACATCGGTAAATTTCTTTCCTTCAACGCAGATATCAGGTCGTCTATAAGTGATAATAGATGACCGACAATTCTTTCCTCAGTCCAGTCTCTTGGATCAGATTTCTCACAATACCATAACAGGATCGTTTTAAGATGATAGGAACAAAAGATTTTCTTGATGTTAGAGCTCCATTCATTTTTATAATGGCCAACGAACGATTTAAAAGCGCGATACGTCTTGTGCTGCAAATCACTGAGGTTTCGAATAAGGATTGTTTCTGCGTTGTAATAAGACAACCGGAAGTCGCCTTCAGAAGATTTTTTACAGACAATATGAAAACCACTTTCGACGATTGCCTGAACGACATCTTGATTTGGCCAACATCTTGGTCTAGATAACCATTCTTGGGCACATAGTGGCCATCCGTCGCACTTGATTGCAAGGACAAAGTCGAATTCCTCAGCTGGGAAATGCACCAATGGTGACTGATTGGTTGCTCTTCTAGATGCTTGGGAACAAACCACTATTGAAGGTCCTTCGTCGACTTCTTCAACATCTTGTTTGGCAACTGGCGTAAAGATTGGTTCGCAACTAATGTATTTTTCTCGAAATCGTTCTTTCAGTTTCATTGACGAAAGCTTAGTACTTCTTTCATAGCTTGCATTACTCGATGTTTCCAAGAAATCAGCCCACATCTTAATAAGGTCTTCATCTGTTAGGTACAAGTTCACAAATGCTGTATTTTCTTTAACTGTAAGGTTTCCATTCTTTTGGTCTTCTTGAATGACTTTGATGTTCTTTAATATAAGAATAAAATCGGTATCTGACAATGACTCCTTCTTTAAATTTATCTTGTGCGTACCTTCACTTTGGCTCCCAGAGATTAAGATGTCTTCAAGTTGAAAAGGCGCTTCGCTGTCGAAATAGTTGTTAGCTGAGTTGAAAATGTGTTCATCAAGAAGATCACCCACGGTTTTACAAAGCTCTTTTCCTTCTTTGTCCTCAATTGATGGAATAATTTTCCCTATCATATCAGAAGAACGTCGGCATCCTCGTGGATATTGACAAATATTTAAGATTGCCTTTCGAAGCTTGGTAACACTACTTGTATCAGCTTGGGCCATAACCTGTCTACATGGAAGAAAATAATTAAATTTTAGATGTGCATTTCCAGCAAAAAATGTCGAGTGATAATATTAATCTAGGTACAGAATTGCAATTGGCAAACGTTTTCGCTATAACGGATGGGTTTCCTTAGGAAAAGGTTTCTTTCTGTTGAAAATAATTTATGTTTTCCGATCCTTTTATATAGATTAATCCTCTAACTTAATATGAGGATATTAAGCTTACATTGGGAATATCAACAAGTATAAAGCATAAAAAAACTGTAAATTAGAATATATATTCACAAACTTTGCAAATTACATATTGTTAGATATTTTCTACAAATTAAAACTATACAATACCTGAAAGAGTTGGAATTTATGCTTGCTGCAGATGTAGGAGTTTGGTTAATGAGGAAGCTTAACGCTTGCCACTCTGCGGAACTAAAAAATTGTTCCAGACTTCAAGTTGCTCACATTTTATCCTGTTAAACTGAAACGATAGATGTGCTGAACGAAAATGACGTCTCAGCATGAACGAATCCAATTTCGAAATTAATCGAAAACATGGCTATACATAATTACACGTTTCTATGTCCTATTTATTACATTTGATTTTACTTTAGTTTTCACTGTGTTATTACATTTTCAACGCTGGAATCTATACATACTGAAGAACTATGAATCAAGTGCTTTTTGGGAGAATAATTATTCCAATTAGAGAAAGGAAAGAAATACTATTAGCTGTATATAGTGTTAGTATTTCTCACAAAGTAACTTTGTGAGTGCTCGAAAATAGATATGTCATCTGAACTATTAGAGTATTTAGATGGCTAAAACATTGGTGCCCACTTTATTGTTCCTTCAACCAACTCGTTAGAATGTATATAGGTAAAATCGCATATTTATTATTGCCAGAGCGGTTATGGTTTGGGTAATTTGGTGCAAAGTTTACAATTTCACACCATGCAACATGCATAATTTAAATATACTGCATGCATGTTATAGACTCGTATACATGGCCTTACAACGAAAGGTTGCTACGTATGTTTGCTACGAAAGGTTGTTCATTGCCATTAACCTGACAGTGTTCTTGTAGTGAGTGCTTGTACATGGTGCTAAGCCCGAGTGCAGGTTACAGCTTCAGCGAAACCCCCTGATTCAGGGTAACAGCGATGGGAAACGGTGAACAAATGATGCCAAATATAACAATTACCAATCTTAATATGTCAGTAGCTGTGTAGTAAACAATTTAGTCACTCTAATAACTGTATTATCCTTTAAAGTTGACCATCATATGCTGTACCTATATAATTTTATACCAAAACTGCGACTTAAGTTCACTTTGATTATATAGCATTTTTAGAAATAGTTACAACTTACAAAATATTGTTATAACCGACAGACTTGAAAATTTTAGGTGCATGTTGAAATTAAGACATTACTCGTATTATATTATGAAGAATACAAGCAAGATTTAACCACGAAATATTAACTGCGCGGTATAATTATAAAATAATTATTGTAAATCTGCGTTGGCCATGCACGTATTTAAAGTATTTATTTTAATCAAATAGCTATTAATTATGCGGTTCGTATTAATGTTAATAGAGAGTTTAAGCTTCGCGTTATACGTCTTATACGTCTTATACGTCAAACGGCAAACGCCAGGGCAAAGAAAAATTTTATGGTATCAGGCAATAAAGAGTAAATAAACTTGCTGTTTTAAAACTGAAATACATAATTATTCTTTCGACGCAAGAAAGAAAATATGAAACGAAAACGCTCAACGAAAATTTTGCCAAGAAAGTTCGAACCTGCCATTTGCCGTTCCGGGAAACGTGAAGCTTAAACTCCCTAATACAAAACGAAATTTTATGAAAATTTAGAAATTTCCTACAAGCTTCATTGAAAAATTCCCGTCCGAGAACTTCCCCAATAACAACTAAAATCGTTCAAGACTTTCTTTATAACAGTAGTTAGAACACTCTTTTTTGCTGTTAGAAAAGTTGTCATATCTAACTCAAAATGCAAGAATTTAAATGAAAATTTAACATGTAACAGAGCGAGACATTACCCCCTCATTGGTATAGTTTTCGAAATTTGCATTGTAAACCGAAAGTATACAGTTATAATCAAATGTATGGAATTTACTACTTTTATTAAGCAAATTAGGTAAAGGCATTACACCCGTTTTCAAAATTACGCGACCAAGGCCGAAAATACTAGAGTTGACATGTCAGTTTTATGTCATCGGTCACGAAGTTCAAACTTTGAGTTTTGCGGTTCCTTGTCGATGTATATGCTTTGTATGCTTTATATAAACATGCTTACAATGATTTTCAAGATATTTTAGTGAGAATTATTGCAAAATTTAAGCACGACAAAATCATAACATCACCGTTATAGTCTAGCGCGCGTGTTTTATACTGACAGCTAAATTCGAGGATAAATTGTTATTTTTCAAACTTTAAAAGTCATTCACGGCACACATTTCTGTTGTGATGGCTTCAATTGTGCTTTAGTTTGTATCTGACTCATTTTTGTCCAGTTTTGGTATTAAATACGGTTTAAAATGTCTTTTGACAGTTTGTTTACGTTTGCTATTTTTAGCAGTTCTTGTGACAGGACATATATAGAATATGTTTCAGTTTCAAGTGCTCTTATACAAGGTAAATGCACATACCTCACGCAGTTTTTAGCATTATTTCAAAAGGCTTTCCCCCAACAATGAAAAAAATAACTTCATCCTCTAAAACAACGGCTTCATATGCTTGATTGACAAAACTACAATGAGTTTATAAGTGCAAGTGTACTGGAGACAAGTCAATGACTGAGGCAACACCGCAATTGGGGAATTTTTTCGAAACTGAAGGCCTTCCAGGTAAGTGTACCAGAATTTTTACTTTCATCTAATGAAGACAAACATTAAAACTCAATGAATTCACGTAAATCATAACTTTGATCACTTCATACTGGTGGATTTTGTTTCTAGTAGATTATTCCGAGAACAGAATGGTAAATTTTAATAACAATTTGAATACTATTTCCACCTCAGCAGCCTTGCATATTTCCCCAGATCTTTGTTAAATTGTTAAGACCAGATCGATAAAAATAAGTTCGAACGCTTTTGCAATCAAAGTTAATGCCATAAACAAAACAAAATTGCTATTGATATATGTACACGAGAAATTTTGAAGAGATCCTTCTGCAAAATTAAAATTGTTACCTGAATAAATTTTGAGTAATGAACATAGAACTATAAGTACAAAAGGGCAATAAATTCTTTCCAACAACAGTTCTTACCTTGAATATATCACGATCCAAATTAGTTATTTCGTAATGGGTTCAGTATATGTCCATTTTGACAACAAAAAGGATGCGAAATATGGAAGCATCAATATCCCTATTTTTCTCTAATTTTTTTCAACAAGACGCTCGTCAGAGGCTACTTCCGCATCACAACGTCGATCAGCGCGCGCTTCGTTGAACCGCACTGGACCAAAAATTTATCGGCGATATCTAAAACCCGGTTAGCTGATTGGGATTATTATATTAGCTACCCTATTTTTCTGCCAATTGCACACCATTTATGATGACAGATGTAATTTATAGTATAACTGATGATATCACGTAAGAAATTATGCATATTTTCGTTTCTTATATTTTAACGAAATTGTGTGTTCAAGGCGCTGACCATACAGTATATATATATGCCCGAAAATAATAGTATATCAAGTATACGTGTTGTATTTTCAGTCCTTTGTTCCCCTTGGTGGTCTGTAAAATGCTTGTGTTGGTCGTTGTGAGTGTTGTCGCATTACACTATCCTGGACAGCATGGTTTCCTAAATATACGAGACGAAATATTACTGAGAAATAAATATATATCGAGAAAAACGCAACCTTGTCAGGTTGGGAAATACGTTTTCACGTCGCAGTTTCAAATTTCAATAGATTAAAATCAATGGAACATCGAGGTTAGGCTCTTACAGCTTAAACTGCATATTGATAGTAATTTAAATTAATGTTTGTTTTTACCCCATAAATTTACTAGAATAATTCAAGATTGATTTAAAAACTTACAGTTAAACAAAGCCTTGCTTTATATACGCATTCATATACACAGTACAATAATATACCTTTAGTACAATATAGTATAATGTTCATGAATTTGTAAGTCCACTGTATTTTTTTTACTTAAGGTGGATTATATTAAAGGTGATCTACAGTCCGTATGTAAACAAAGCCTTTGTTTACATTTTTGTGTCCAAAATATTGAGCTTTATTCGACAACTATTTATATTTTCAAGCTTCTAGAGTATAATAAATGATCAAGAAACAACAATCAGGCTTTTCAAGAACTCAAAACATAGTTAAACTGTTTGTATCATAAAAAGTGGGCTCATTTGTGCACATGCGCAGATCGGACTGTAGATCACCTTTAAAGCTTTACATCATGTACAAGTCTGGAATGGGGAATGAGCTTTCGCGCGTTCTGATTGGTCAGTTGAGCAGGTTGTTCTATGGTTTTGTCTCAGCAAAAATTCTGCATGTGTCATAATTATATAACAAATGTATCACTCCCAAGAAAATGAAGAATGAAAGTTATAATTTAACTTCCATAAATGTGAATAGCTTTTCATATTTTAATTGTAGTAAACAATGAAGACATTGATTTGACAATTCAAAATCTGGAACTTACTGCAAATGCCGGTTTCAAGCTTTGTTTTAAAATTCGCAAAATATACTGATTACTGCATGAAACAAACTTGCCGTGAAATATTTTTACAAAGACCGTTTTATTTGGTATTCGTATATCTATCCGAAATTCCACCGTAATGGTCTTTGTTGTAACTTTGTTGCGTTTTGGAAAGTGAGAACATTCCAATGGCAATGAAGATAACAATTTTCTAAGTGATCCTCCGGACATTATGGAATCAAAAAGTTCCACAATTAATTTTCGTAGGCCGAATATAAATGCACCGCCAATATTCAACATGTACCTTCCATACCATCCAAAATTCATCATCGTATTCAATCAAAACCCGAAGATTTAGCAACAAAAGCCAGTGAAAAACTTCACTCACCTGGTATGGTTGGTCTTGAATGGTTAAACTGGGGTGTAAATGATGGCCCTTGCTGCATACACCAATTTTGGATCGGTGCAGGTGATGCATGAGGAAAAGGGCTTCTTTGGAAATGAAACGAATGATCACTATTTGCTTGCATGTCCTATAAAATGTATTAATATAATATTGAATTCAAATAGAAATCGGATATTTATAATTAAAAGATACTATACAGTATACTCGTGATAGCGATAACGAGCAATTCAGGAAGCATAATTATGCTGACGAGGCGTAGAACGCCGAAACATGCATGTCTGCAGATCGTACTATATTTATATATTTATATTTATTTACTTATATTTATATATATATATTTAAATATATATTTAAATGCTCACTATAATAATATAACAATGGAAACCGAATATATAAATGAATATATTTTTATTTGTGCATGCCTAGTGATATTTTTTTATTTCCGGGTAAATCTCTTTATAAAATCTTTTTCAATCCGGCCTATACCAACCGGTAGGTAAATAACATATATCTATTTAACAATTAACAAATAGATAAGATTTTGCTGTTGTCTGTTCAGTTATAGATACACACTATGGCGTCATAATGTGGGAAAAACAAAAAAGTGGCTCACAAGCCAAAGAAAACCCCCGAATTAAACAGGTAAATAGCTTACTTTTTATCCACCCACATACTTTTTTTGACATTTGATAAAGTCGAAATATTACAAATATCACGCGCACATGATCTATACAAATAAGGGAATGCTATTGGCTACCTTAAATCACGTGCTGTGTTGTGATTGGCTGTACATATTAAAGTGTGTGACGTAATTCCGTCCTCTAATAGATCATGGCTCTCGACCAATGAAAGCGCTTGAATTCTTAACGTTATTATATAATATACTATTGTTCAATACGATTCCTGTGAAGCTGCATGGTCAAGGTAACGAATTTTTAGAATTAACAGTTGTTTTTGGCATTGCATGTACAATTTACTGTAAATGAAATGAGAATAGAATTAATGTATATAGCTCACCAAAGGAAAGAGACTTGACCAATTAATGGTTTCTTGCCGGCCCGTGTCATGGAATATTACGATACAACTTCTTAAACGAACTTCCACCTTGATGATTCTTGCGAGATAGTACTACAAATACCACAAGAATGTTGTTGTTGTAGTATAGTGCATGGATTGATCTTATCGGATTATTGCAAATGCAACATGGAAGTTGTACAGGGTATCCATGCAAAAGAACCCAAAACAATTGAAATAACGTATTGTTAGAATTTGAATGCCTCGGCACTCAAACTGAACCTACAAGAGCATAAAAGCTTGACATAAGTAAATTTTATGCGTAAAGAAACTGTTTAAGAAACTGCTTTAAATTCCCAAGAGCAGAAAATCGTGCGCTTTGCGAAGATATTTTAATTTCTTAACAAGTCAATATTTATAATATGCACCCTTGTCAATATTTTACGCATCTTCGCGTTCAGCTTAGTGCTAGAACATTCAAATTCTAACAATACGTTATTTGAATAGTTTTGGGTTTTGGGACACCTGTATAGAACTATTAGTAACAAGACGCCGGCTCAGGCATACACTCGTGCTCGAAGTGTACTGGTTAGCATCACTTGAGGGACACAATTATGCTTGTTGTGGGAAGCTAGCGTGCATGGAGCTAATCGTTACTAGTAAGGCTATGTGGTAACCCTGGGCGGATACTATATACAATACAGCGGTCAGTGAAATAACATTTGGTAAAGTATTCAGTAGACATTTCTTGAAACATCGATATTCTGTTAGGTCCATTGAAAGATGTAACTTTTCATGTACTGACGCTAATGAAAATGAGAAACTGATTAATATTCATGAAAACTTAGCACTACTGCATGGTAGTAGGCGTATTGTAACAACTTTAAAACAGCAGTGAAAAAGGACCTCTCGCAAATATTTAATAGTGAACTGTCAAACACTGTGACCTAGCAATGGGGTGATCTATTTTTAGCCAATAAACGAACAGAGTTTTGTCAGGTGCCCCGGTGGTGTGATCAGTGTGACAAGCTCTATCCAGGTTCTATATTTTCAGATCAGTGGTAATAGCATATCTGGCCAATCAACGGCTGGCGACAAGATTGTCAATTTC
>CACRXK020012399.1:0-15165 GCA_902702795.2 Paramuricea clavata
CTTTGCCGAACAAGGAGCTAAAGCCCTACTACAACAAGCAGGGCGCGGAAGCAAGAGAAGGCAGGGCCAACGCAGTAATTTATCAACTACAAAGAGGTTAAAACTGTGTTCTCATATAACAGTCCCAAGACATACCAAATGGATTACGGAAGATCAAAGCAGCCACGATGATGAAAGCAGCTATGATGAAGAATCTGACAGCGAAACCCTTGAAACAAGTGACGATATATATTAGAAACATAATTTTGTAAAACGTTTTGAAGAAATAAATTTAAAAACTGAAATATTGTGTAAATTTTTGCCGGCAAAGCCCGCTCTTTCCACCCGCGCGATCCGCCCGCCTGATTAGTGTACAAATATGTTGTACGTTAATATATGCATGCACCCGCAAAGCCATGCGCCTGATTTTAAGGTATACACCTGCGTTAAAAAATAATCCCTATCTATCCATCGAGATACACTTAGTTATGCAAATTCGTATTACCTTAATCCCCTTAATTACCTACACGCCTCCTAATGACTTAGCAACGCATAACAACGCAACATTTGCAAAGTATAAAACATGTTTATTGATACAAATAACAGACGATAGTGTCAAAAAATATTACAACTAAAACTATTTGTTAAACTGTTCTATAAGTTTTTTCTCCATGAGTTCTTGATAAGCTTTCTTATGATCTGCCTCAAAACTTCTAAATCGTTCACCCGTCGCCTTCACATAATACATGTAACTCCGTGGGTAAGAGAAAAACGCTTCAGCTACGGACTCGAGTGGGTCTTCTAATTTCCAATGAAACAAATAGTTCAGTATACATTGTAGTTCGTGGTTCTCAGTGTTCTGATGTAGTTCCATCAATGAATCGACAAACGTAGAATCTGGATCTTTTTCCAGTTGCTGTAAATGTTCGAGTACATCTCTATCAACCGCCAGTTTTAGTACCCTCATTGCCTCAGCGAATTCATTCCAAACCATACGCTTACCATTCACTCGTTCGATCGCTTGTAAACCATACATTTGCCATCGTTCGTTTTCGTTCATCATGAGGCAGTCATGTTGTCTTTGACTAGGATGACTGACTTGACAACCATTACAGGATTCCACACAAAGTCTTTCAACTTCTTGTGCGACTGCATTCGCAAATATTCCTTCCAATAAATTGTAAGATGTGGTTTTACCGTGTAGACACGCCATGACTGATGTGGAACAAATATAGACGATGCTTGTTACAGGACACTTGTCGATTTTTTATACAAACACTCATTAAATCAAACAACCAATCATAGTAAGCCAACATTAATCCCTCCATTGTACCACACACGTGGAGAGACGCTAAAAAATGCGTAGTCAGCAAGTTTCGCCGATCGCGCTTAAACCTGCCCGCGTGACGTCATTGCATATAATTATGACGTATGTTAATGAGTGACGTCACTACGCACCCTCATTTGTGCGGCCCCCCCTTAATTACCTGCATATATAATGTGCGGCCCCCTTGCATAGTAATTACCTGCATATATAATGATGCGGCCCCCTTGCGGCCCCCTGCGGCCCCCTAAAAATCCGGCCCGATCGGCCCCTATATTACTACTGACATGGTTTTAACGTAAGGTGTGAAATCTGCTGGATTTCCCGGCTTAGGGTAGATTTTTGCGCTTAAACGGATTTTTTCTAAAAATGGCAAATATTGGACTGCCTTAATTAAAATTAAATCATTTTCTTTTTATTTATTGCAAAATTTTCACCGAAAAAGACAGAGGATCCCACTACTCCAACTGCAAGTACATTCACACTTTTTTCAAGAATATTACATTTTTATTCTTTTAAATATTTTTTATAATTATAGCAAAATATTCACCGAAAAATACAAAGCGTTTCCCCAACTGCAACTATACAAGTCAGTTCACAGATTTTTTTGAGAATATTACATTTTTATATGCTTTTAAATTGTCTTTATAATTATATATTCCTTCAGGTTTTTCCTTCCTTCACGAATATTAAAAATATTTACATGTTCACAAATGTCCTGTCTTTATATAATTAAAACTAGGCCTATATTTGAAAATATTAATTTAAACAAGAGGTTATACATCGAACGGCAAATTTTCAAAGAACGCTATTAGGCTATATAAGCAAAACAAAGCTGTCGAGGAAAAGTATGTTGGAATAAATTAGTCGTCGGTATCGATGCTTAATTGACAAACATGCATGTTGTCGATCGCGATTTTCCATTTTAATTGGTCGTATTATGAAAAGGCAATATTTCTTACAATTTCTAATAATAAAGATTCTATATCTCTTGAAGTTTCAAATTTCGTGTTAATTATTGTATGCAAAGAGGATTATTTAAATAAACAAATAATAATATTAAATGCTTTAATTTCCCCGCTAACCACTTCATTTATGTCATTCTATACAAAGTGTTACAGAGGCATCTCGAGTATTGGAAATTGAATTTATTTCAGTCAGCGTACTGATGTACGAATAAGTCTTTGTGTGTGCTGCAACAAGTCAATACTGACTGTTGATAGCAGGGTATTGATCATAATTATTATATACTAAAACGAACAGCACGTTTAACCAAAAACCAAGGGACAAATACATATAACACATGCTTAAAAGAACATGGCGAACGTAATTTATCGTAAGCCTTGTAAACACTGGATTCTACGTTTTGCTCCTATCGCTCTGAGTTTTTGGTTCGTCATATTTTTGAATTTGCAGTCATTTGGAGAAGGGCTCGATTTTTGCTTCGACGAATCCAAAAGAGGTGGGTTTTATTGACAACATTAAATTTACCAAAATTTATTAAAACTCGTAAGTCATCTTTAACATAAGTTTAATTTTTAAACATGAAATTTATTGTAGCACCAATTGACGCATGCCGAATGGCTGTATTAACGGCTTATTGACCGAGCGTGAGGTCTGTACTGTGAAATATCAAACCGAGGTATTTTAGTATGGACCGAGCAACGGTCTGATATTTCACAGTACAGACCGGACAAGCGAGGTCAATAATCGGTTTATTATATGGCTGAACTGAGTCTGTGAGCATATGCTTTTCGCGCGAATTAAGTCGGCTATCGTCAGTTTCACTGGGTAGCAATATACGGTAGGCATGCGCATGCTCAATAAAAAACAATTTGGTTGTCTGAAATTTTTATCTGTAAATTTTAATGACACAAAACGGACCGCTTGTCAGAATAGAGAATTTTGAAAAGCCATATAATAATTAACAATTATTGAATGAGGTTGAGCACGATGTGAAGAATTATCAAGCCCGAAGTTTGCCGTTATCAACCGAAGCCGAAGGCTGAGGTTGATAATTGCAAACTGAGGGCTTGATAATTCTTCATATTGTGCGAAAACCGAATTCAATAATTGTTTTATTATTTATTTAAAAAATTCAAAACAAACATTTGCATTTTATTTGTATTAAGAAAAAAACAATTCCTTAGTCCTTCGGCAGCCGTCGTTGCGTCATATCAATGGCGTCAGCGAGTCAATATATTCTCGTCGTCATAGTAATATGGCGCAAAAGCGTCCAAAATTTTTTCATATTGACTCTTTGACATCATTTTGCTAATATGAATGTGAAAAATCCGTATTTGGTTAAATACTAATACTAAATATCGCATCTTTTAACATAGTGGAATGGGTAAGATCCAAGGAATGCGCTACCTGGTAGTATATTTAAAAGATATTAATTTTGCCCTGCGAGAAATTAAGAACATTAAAGGGATACGGTAATATATTTTTTATTATTTCATTTTAAAGAGCTTTTAAAATTGTATGTTAATCTCCTTTACCGATTTTGCGTAACTTTATTATTTCTTGGAATATTTTGACTTAAAACAATTTGCTGTCCGCCATCTTGGATTAATTTTTATGTCATTATCGGTGATTTTAGTGACGTCAAAAGCAGGGTTAGCCATATCAAACGATATACATCTAAATGATCAAATAACATTGTGTCTTGCTTGAAAAGCCGTCAGACAGTTTTTTATTTCAAATAGTCAATGAAGTATATGATTTTGGGCTCATAATAACCAATTGCTCTATGGATAAAATTCTTGCGTGACCCTGCTTATGATGTCACATGCATATCCGCCAAAATCCAAGATGGCAGAAAGCTCGCTGATTTGTGATTTTTTCTGTTCAAATATGTCAAGAAATAATAAAGTTACGCAAAATCGGTAAAAGAGATTTACATATAATTTTAAAAGGTCTTCCAAATGAAAAAATAAAAAATATATTGCCGTGTCCCTTGAATTAAATTAAAGAGCAGGGACCCTTGTATAAAAGACCTAACTACATTTTAACTAACCGTTTATAGCAGTTAATTAATTGTTTATTCTAAAATACTTAGTTAACTTTTTGAAACTTTTTGCACTAACTATATTTATTTTAATTAACTTGATGTTTGTGATATTACTCTAAAGCCTCGTTTACACTACGCTCAATTTTTGGTACGGCATGGATAAAATTCATTTGGTACCCGTACCACTTTTTTGGTTCTTGGACTACCTATTTAGGTAGTCCAAGAACCAAAAAATGGTACGGTACCAAAAATTCAGCGTAGCGTAAACGGGGCTTAGCTAAATAGGTAGTCCAAGAGCTAAAAAAGTGGTACGGGTACCAATTTTATCAGTGCCGTACCAAAAATTGAGCGTAGTGTAAAAGCGGGCTTGAGTGTATATCCACACCGGGCAAGCTTGAAAAAATGCCTGGCTGGCCACGGTGGTAATCGAACCTACGACCTTTGGAACATTAGCCCAATGCTCTGCCAACTGAGCTCGACGCGGTCAGATCGGTTCGAGTGTATGATATTTCGGAACTGAATCTAGTACCTTCGGGTCAGGGGTCAGCATTTAAATTTCCAATACAGTTTCTGAGACGTAATTCAAGAGGTACCTGTAACTTAGGCCTATCATTGCATGTGAACTATACAGTTGCTGTTATTCTGTGCGATTAGCGAATATTATTGGAAATAGGGCTTCCATATTCGTTGAAATCAGCAAATAAACAGCTCATGCACACATTTCGCCACTCGGTAAGTTTACAGAGCAGATTTTATACTTTGGCACAGATCTTTGTCTTTGATGTGAAAATTTATTCTTCTAGTTTAAGGTTATTTAAAAGTGATCCTGTTGTAAGTCTTCTACCAGCAATCCATCGACAATATTTCATTTTAGCGTTGTCTTTGCCGTTCCGTTGGCTTTGCGTTAGTTGGGCGCTTAAGTATGTAGGACGGCAACACGACGACGACGGCAACCAATACAATGAGTCAATTAAAAGAAAGAAATAATTCGAGTCCCAGGGGAGTTTCAGAGGTAGTTGTCGCTCTGTTTACAACGGCAAATCAAACATTTTCACGTCGTTTATACAGGGTGTATCAAAAAAAAGGAGACCTTTAGAAATCAAGCATATTGTTAAAATTTGAATGCCTTTTCAATTGCACATATGCAGAACCGTATTGCACATATTGCATATATTAGAAAAAGGAGACCTTTAGAATTTGAAATAACGTTTAAACAACAGATTGTCTGCTCCTGGGAACAATCTGCCATGTGCTTAGCAAAGTGCTCCAGGATTCAAATTATAACAATGGTTGATTTCTAAAGGTCTCCTTTTCCACAGTTTAGCATATGTGTAATTGAAATGGCATTCAAATTTTAACAATATGCTTCATTTCTAAAGGTCTCCTTTTTTTTGATACACCCTGTACAGGGCGTATAAAAAAAACTGAACCCTTTCAAATTCAAATTAGCTATAACGTATTGTAGTAATTTGACAGCTCTAATTGCTTTGAAATAATGGTTGGGTAAGAACACAAGGTCTTGTACTCATGGGACAAAACTCTTAAAAACTTTTAAATTTTCTAATTTTTATTTCTTCGAGTTTCGTCCCATGAGTGCAAGACCTTGTGTTCTTACTCAACCATTAATTCAAAGCAATTAGAGCTGTCAAATTAATACAATACGTTATAGCTAATTTGAATTTGGAAGCTAGGGTTCAGTTTTTTTTATACACACTGTACAACGCCTGCATTTCAAGCCGTACCGAGCGCAACTTAAAATTTTGTTCAGTAGAACTCTTCCCAAACATAAAGCCAATGTTTTCAACTTCTTATACTGTGTTAAATTCATAAGAATTATAATATACGACAAGTTTTCTTTACTATCATCGCAGAAGCGTTGCCGTCCTGCATGTTTAAGCTCGCTAGTGTTGTTTTAAATACCTTTATTATTAGCATGACAAAATTTCTGGATGCTGATTGGTTGAGAGGAGTACAATTATTTCATTACTTGTACTGCAGTACAATTAATGATTTTCCCAAAACAAACAAAAAGGCGGAAAGGTATTTTAAACACAGTTAAAAATACGAACAAAAGCACGAAATTTTGTTTTAACAAAAGAACTAAATGAAAATACGGACAAAGCACCAAATTTTGGTTGAAAGTCTGGCAGGACTGGGCTTTGGCGAGAGAATATATGATGTTAACATTGAGAAGTATCCAGATTTGTCATGCTATTAATAAACAAGTAAGCTGCGGCTCGTCCAATTTTGGCAAAATTTCCAAACATCACTCGTACTATTAATCCCTAATTGTACTCGCCATCGCATGATTACCTATACTTCGCGTTAATAGAGTTATTCTTCAGGCCAGTGACATAGTCAAAAGACTTAGCATAGCAAGACTTAGCTTGTGATTTTATAGAAATATCTCTAGAACTGAGGATTTTAGAAAACGTTATCTATACCTTCTCAAAGTTGTAGACAAAATATGTTGTTTACAGTACGTCCAACATGCATAATATTACATAACTCAAAATGATTCGAGCAAAACGGTCTTTTGTTAAAAGGAAGACTGATCATGATTAATAGAAATTGGTCCTTTTGAGTGACATAACCGTGTGTCATCATCGATCCGTGTCGTTGAACAATGAAAATATTTGTTGTGAAATTAGTGAAGATAAAATTGCAGTTTGTGCGAAAACTGCAGGTCTAAGGAGCGGGAACTTTTTTTATTTGAACTCAGCGTGTTCGAAAGTGTTAGTTCCCGTAAAAATATTTCAGTTCCAAGACATGCGAAATGAAAGTGAACGATATCTGGACGCAGCAAACGGCCTAAATGCAATTTAGTAATCATGATGTTACTCTGAGTGTATTTTATACAACTGGGCCCTGGTGAAATTAAGAACAGGTCAAAATTTTGTGGTCTTTATTTTGATAAGTGTGGTTTCATGCTGGCACTGGCGCTACTTTAAATTTTCTGTTTTCATGAAGTGAGGTATTGCATGCCATATATATACTTTCTTACATTTAACCTGCAAATTTGGCGTACTTTTAACTCTGATCTACGCTTTCAGACATCTTTGGTATTTACCGAGCTTTAATGTCAATTTTAAATTTACTCAAAAACGGCAACATACACGATTTGTAATTCGTGGCAAGAATATTTTGAATGGATATAGAAATGCTATAGAAAACGGATGAGCAACGATTGTGATAAGGGATTGGTCATAAAGTAACTGCTAGGTGGGCTGGAGGAACTCACACATTTGGCCAATAAGTTTGGTGCCCCATCTTATAGGATGTAGATAAAAATTTCAAGGCCCATCTTATCTTACCAAATTTATTTCATGACCCACCCACCCACCCATTTTAAATTGGGAAAATACACTTTTATAATAAAAAAAAACTTGCAGGTATGAACATTGTAAATATACACCGGTACTGTATTGACATACATAATTCCGCAAAACTTGACCAACACATTCATCACCAATTACGATACTGAGCTGTTCTCCATTTGGTTGCATGTATTTGCTGTGATTCGACCACTTTTTGTTGTTGTATAAAACAAAGTGCTGACTTCAATAGCATCATTTGCATTTGATAATTTGGATAGTTTTGTTTACTTTTATTATTAATATCTTTATATAATATACAGGGTGTATCAAAAAAAGCGCAATCCTCGACTGAAATGTAAATTGCTAAACAAATAATAGACGAAAACGTTAAAGTTTACATTCATTTTAAAGCGTAGCCAATCAGCTTTCTAACAGTGGGTTGTTTCTTAAATTTGACTCATTGGTTCGCGGGTAATAATACTTTACGTTATTGCGATTGGAGATTAAAAAAATTGAGATGGAATAACAAATCGTTCTCATGAAAATAACTGATTTTTTCATTAAAACAAAAAATGTTGCATTTTATTAAATGGATCGTAACAATAAGTATAATTACGGCTTTTCTTCCACTATTTTTAACTCAGTTTGAAACTTCAAATGCGATATAACTTTGGCTTGGACCATCTAAGCTGACTGACATCAACTTGCTATAATTTCTGTTTACATGACATCGCAATTCGATGACACTCTGCCTCTGGCTCAGACACCAGAATGTTTTGACCATTTTTAGCATTCGTTTAGGATTTTCAAACAACCTGGTCTCTTTTAAAATACTTTTAATTTGTTCTTACGTGATTCTCCAGATGTAGTGACGACAACATTAAAGTTTAAAGAAGAAAATTCTAACATTTAAACCGACTAAACAATAACATAGTAAACTTGCATAATTAAACAGCAACTAAAAATTATAGGTTTTACTAAATCTTTTCCTGTGCAATTATTACTAGCATTGGAGACAAGGACAATAGTTTGTTTGAAAGAGAAAAGAACACGCTTTGAAGTAAGCCTAAAAGCGTTTAACTAGAAATAGTATTTCGAAAGTTATTAAGCAGAAAAGATGAATTGCGTTTATTTTGATACACCCTGTATAATTAACATAGGTTTTTGTTTGCTGGCCCAACCGTGGACATACAAAAAAATTGGCGGCCCATCGAAACTGCCCAAAGATTTTCCATGGTCGATTCCAAATCACTCCAGTCCACCCTAGCAGTCACTTTATGACCGGTCCCTAACGACAGCGAAAATCACCAATACTATGCCTATACTCCTGAAAATATACCAACACGAGAAAGCGGGCACCATTTTGCCCGTGACGAGCTCAAAACACTGATTTGACACGATCCCGGTGTATGCTGGGTGGGATGGAATGAGGAATGATTTTGACGTATTGAAATAAATCACTAGGATTAAAGGAAAGTTCAAAGTCGATCAAAGGTAATGAAATATTGAAGAAAAAATCTCCTAGTTCAAGAAGATTATAAATGTTTGTTTGCAATTGTACTGTGATCTATCACTAGAAAAATGCATGCAATTTTGCTGAACCGTGAACCGCGATTCATTATTTCAGTACGTCAAATTTATTCTGCCTCTCGTCTTGCACTAGCAAAGCGGGATCGTATATATTATCGGTCGATAAGATAATTTGGTCGTCAGTATTGACACTAAGGTTGCTCAATACAGTTTTTAAAAAATGGAAAATTCACGATTTAGATATGTATATTTTTGGACAATTATTACATGTTGATGAACAAAAAGTACCTTATTTATATAAAACAGCATCTAAAGAGTTTGAATTTTTGCACAAAAGTTACGCAACTGCCGTTGCTATGGCAACAATGACGTTTCAAGATGGCGGATATTTTGGCTTTAAGGTAATTTAACTCGTAAATGACATCCGTGACCTCCAAATTTTATTTTAAAAAATGATTTCTCTTAGTATAAAAAATTATTTTGACAATAAAAAAAAATTCTGCGGAGCCAAAAAAAATTATTATGAATAATTATCTTTACGTAATTTAAAAAATTTCGGCTCCTCAGAAGTTTTTTAAAATTAATAATTGATTATACTAAGAGAAATCATTTCTTAAAATAAAATTTGGGGGTCATCGATGTCGTTTACGAGTTAAATTGCTTTAAAGGCAAAATATCCGCCATCTTGAAACATCATTGTTGCCATAGCAACGGCAGTTGCGTAACTTTTGTGCAAAAATTTAAACTCTTTAGATGTTGTTTTATATAAGTAAGGTACATATTTTGTTTATCAACAAGTAATAATTGTCCAAAAATACGCATCTAAATCGTGAATTTTCAATTTTTTTAAAAACTGTATTGAGCCACCTTAAACAAACATACATGTTGTCAATTTCTCATTTAATAATTGGTTATATTATGAAAAAACGTATCGCATATATAAGTTTTTGTTTCTCGAGAATTTTTAATTTGTATATTTTATGTATAAAAATAAGCCAAATGCACGTTAATTTAAGATAACTGTCAAAATAAACAAACACTTAATATTCATACTGCGAAACAATTAATATTTCTTTGCCAACAACATTGTTTATGACATTCCACTTGTATGCACAGCGTTATAGCTGCAGCAGGCAATTCTCGAGTTGTGGAAATTTAATCAATTTCAATCAGCGTACTGACGCGTATGAATAAGTCTTTCTATGCTGTAGCAAGTCAATACTGTCTGTCGGTCAATAAAACGACCAACAAGACCAAAGGACATATAAATGAGACCTGTTCAACAGAAAATGGTAAACGAAATTTATCGTGAACCTTGCAAACACTGGAATGTTCTTCTGAGTTTTTGGTTCATAATATTGAATTTGCAATCGTTTGGAGAAGGGCTCGACTTATGTTTCGACCAATCCAACGGAGGTGGGTTTTGACATCTTTAAATTTATAAAAACCCTTAAATATCTTTAAGCGCCAAGGGGTGCAACATTTTCCGTAAAATATAAAGACGAAACGCCTCGTGCAATGTGTTAAAATTGCATCTTTTATGTTAGAAATTTAAGAGATTAAGAGGGAAGGAACGGTGTAATTGAACTACTGCTAAGTTTGGTTCGGGTAGGTCTTGATGAGCAGCTCAAAATTTAGAACATGTCAAAATTTTGTAGACCTTTTATTGACTGCATGACGTTATTTTAAAACTAAATTTTAGTACAACACGAACGGGAAATTACATGAGGACGAGGGTTAACACATGTGCGTAGCCGTTTAATGAGAAAAATTTCCCAATAATTAAATTCCCTGTGATTAGGAAGAGAGGTTGTTGCATGCCACAGTTTATAAAATCTAACCTCCAAATTTGGAACCCCGTTAGAACCGTTTTGGAACCCCGTTAGAAACGTTTTGGAACCCCGTTATTGGAGAACTAATCTCTGTGTGGTAATTCCAGCCATGTAATCTATTGTGTGTAATAGTTTGTGTTAACTAATTTTGTGTAATAGTTTGTGTTAAATGGCAAAATCTGTAAAAAAAAAAAAATAAATAAATTTGGCGTACTTTCATTTTAACTATGACTTGCGCTTTTCAGTCATTTTTGGCATTTGCAAAATGCTAGTGTCAATTTTAAATTTACTCAAAACAGGCTAATAAAAAGGAAACCAATAAAAATCTCTAATAGGACGACCACCTTTTTTAATATTTCTACAATTTATTCTACAATTTAAAAGGTTATCGTTTGGACATTGAGGTGATCAAATATGTTCACGCAGAGTCTGGAGTGTATTGCATCATGCATTGTGCGGTAGAGAAGCCATGCAGATCTGCAAACTACAATAAAACCGCGACTTCTGGAAGACAAAAAAATTGCGAGTTACTTCAAACTGTTGATCCAGAAGAATATACAAAGAATTTAAAGAAAAATGAAAATTTTGATCACTACATAATACTTTCACTCAAAAGAGTAAGTATACAATCAGAATATGTTCATATGCAGAGTTTATCAAAACTGGACCAACTTTTATAATGAAGTTAATCCCATTTAATCTGCGTTCAATTTTTCCATACTCTCAGTGATGCCGTCAAGGCCGGAAGTACTGGGGTGGGGGGGGGGGTTGTAACACCTCCCAAATTAAAGTAAAAAAGAGGCCATCTTGTCCAGAGGGGTCCCGGAACGCTGGAATTGCGGAACGTGTGAAATATTAAGGAATTTCCTGAAAAATTGAGATCGGAAAGAATAAGTCTGAAAAAGTATTTTTAAGAAATTAGTGTTTGGAAACGTCCTCCGCCCCCCCCCCCCCCCGAAAGAAAGGGGGCCAAAATTTATGAATTCACCCCCCACCCCAACTAGACACTACTCGGCACGCCCCTGGAAAAGTTTTGAGTCGTCTCCGTACGAATCAATGTTACAATCTTTACATATAGTACTAATTTTGTTAACATATAAATTAAAAAGCAGTGGACCCAAAATTGATCCTTGAGGTACACCGTGAGTAATACAGCGTGGTTCAGATAAATTTTGTGCTATTCTAACAGATTGAAAACGTTCATTAAGAATAGATAGCTTCAAAACCAAGCAGTACGTAGCCGAAGGATCTGTTCCAAGCGCTTCGAGCTTGTTCAAAAGGATATTGTTGCTTATACTGTCAAACGCCTTACTTAGGTCAAGTAATATCACCGCTGTAACCTTCTTCGTGTTCATGCATGGACTGGTATAATATGTAACCGTTATATAGAACTGCAAAGTTTCAGTGGACTGGTTTTTACGGTTTCCGCTCTGATGATTGGTTAGATAGACACGTCTAGATATGTGAGACATTCGTATTTATATCTCATGAACTTGCTCTCACCAAGGCATGTGGTACAACACGATGACATCAACGCATCCAGACATGCACAGAGCGTAATGGGATCAGAGTGCTGAAACGACCACATGGGAAGTAAGCTTTGCATTAACGCTAATAGTCACTCATTAACAACCCCGTAGAGTGCGCAACAACACCGAAGTGAAGGAGCGTAATAGAACAATCTGCAGACACGCATGTTTCGGCGTTCTACGCCTCGTCAGTGCAGCTTGGTATACACGTCTAGAAACGTGGGACATTCGTATTTATATCTCATGAACTTGCTCTCACCAAGGCATGTGTACAACACGATGACATCAACGCATCCAGACATGCGCAGAGCGTAATGGGGCCAGAGTGCTCAAACGACAACATGGGAAGTAAGCTTTGCATTAACGCTAATAGACACCCATTAACAACCCCAAAGAGTGCTCAACAACACCGAAGTGAAGTAGCGTAATAGTACAATCTGCAGACATGCATGTTTCGGCGTTCTACGCCTCGTCAGTACAGCGTGGTATATATATATATATATATATATATATATATATATATATATATATATATATATATATATATATATATATATATATATATATATATATATATAATGAGGCCCAAAAGGCCGAAACGGTACCGTCTGTAGTTAGATATTGCTCTATGGCCTTTGGGTCATATTGAGCACTCTACAGGATGAGCCATTGCTGCTTACGCATTGTGCGCATGCTCACTGCTTGCAGTTTGAGCACTCTGGCAATGGTTTGATGTCCCACATTCGTGAGACATCAAAGGTAACTATTAATAGTGGTTACTTTCATTCTGCTCATCAGCACTACACTGATGAGGCCCAAAAGGCCGAAACGGTACCGTCTGTAGTTAGATATTGCTCTATGGCCTTTGGTCATATTGAGCACTCTACAGGATGAGCCATTGCTGCTTACGCATTGTGCGCATGCTCACTGCTTGCAGTTTGAGCACTCTGGCAATGGTTTGATGTCCCACATTCGTGAGACATCAAAGGTAACTATTAATAGTGGTTACTTTCATCCTGCTCATCAGCGCTACACTGATGAGGCCCAAAAGGCCGAAACGGTACCGTCTGTAGTTGTTACATCCAAGGTGTTACACAAAATTGATAAGGGGGATAGGGGGTGTTTGGACATGAAATTTTGCATAAAATGGGCAAGTATGTATATGGTAGTCAGAAATGAAGTAAAGGTTATGCTATTTCGACCAAGTGCGCCAAGGAATTTTGACCAGGATTGTCTGAATGTGCATTATCTTACAAATTTATTTTTATTTCATAAAAATACATTGGCCTTAATCCTTGAATCGTTAGTGAACCTTTAATAATGTTTTGCGTGCGTCTAAATAAATAATAAACATTTATAATATAATATTTGATACATGTAACCTATTTTTGTATTTTCACTTTAATCTTACTTAATCTAACAGCATTATGGGCGTGTGCACACTTTGAAAAATATAATGAGATGGAAACAAGTATTTAAGCCGTAATTTGTGGTCTTGTATATATTTCACAAGTTACATTTGACAACTGAATATCATGTGGACATTGCTTTGCTATTATGTTTGTTTTAGATAACAAGTTATAATTAAATCGCATTAGTCATTGACGTAATAAGCACTTAATTACAACCTATAATATTTCACGCCCAGATATGCATAACATAAAGTCATATATAGGTCCACACATTACTCCATCAAAAAATTCATTGTAAATCTATTAAATTTGAATATCTGCAAATAATATAACGATATTTGATAATGATATTAAATGGTCAACTTATTTGCTTCGAAATAAATAAATTATAACTATATCTTCCATGATTTTGAACAGTGCTCCCCAATTTCCTAAAGAATTCAGAGAGATAGTCATGGAATTTAAGCTAGGTTCGTGGAGCACTGACCTTAATTTAGCAATAATGACTTAAATAAGATTTTAAAACGAATAAATGCATCTATCCAATTAATGCAAACCACTTTGTGTATTCGAAAACAAAAAGTTTTGCATCCTTGGCAAATGATTAGGAAATATCAAGGGAACACTGTTCGTAATTTTGTGTTGCTGCACCATTGGAGTCACGCTGTGAAGTTGTGTAATTGTACTTAGCATTTAATCTACTTGTTGTCAGCAAGCTAGTTGCCTATTTGAGAAAATGGCTAGACCTATTTTGATCTATACTGCCCTTACACTGCCTTGAATTACTATATATAACAGCAAAAGACAGAACTCCTAATATTTTATGCGATTTACGCTTGCTTTAAGAACAGCATCTACTCGACTTGACAGGCTTGAAATAGTACGATAGATTATATCAGTTGACAGATTTTCCAAGGATTTTAAAACCCGCGCTGAAAAGTCTTGGAACGTTTCTTACGTTATATTATTTTCAATTGCTTCATTGTCGAGACTTTTCTTTACCATGTGAAAGAGATTTTCAATCGGATTCAGGTCAGGCGATCTAGCCGGAATTTTGTGAAATTCAGCCTCGATTTTTTCCATTGAATTTCGCCCTACTTTACTCGTTTGTGATGGGTCATTATCCATGACAAACAGGCGACGATCGTTTTTTTACGTCCGCACTTTGCAAAACAAGTATTAAAATGCTTTCCAATGAACTCTGCAAAGAAATTGCCATTCATTTTCTC
>CACRXK020012400.1:0-15158 GCA_902702795.2 Paramuricea clavata
CTATAATATTTTAATGAAGTTCTAAATTGATTAGAATGATATCATGAATACATGATCAGAATGATATCATGAATACATGTGCAATACAATTACAAGCCTGTCAGCATGAATTGAACCTGCAGCCCTGCAATTCTACCGCAGCCCTCTGACCTAAAGAGACCTTTTGCCAAGAGGTAACCACAAGTTGTTGTATGTGTACCATGGTGGTGTCATTGGCAGTGTATTAAATAATCTGCCCAGGATGACACTAGTATTATATACATGAACTCTTGGTTACAGTAGAGCTTGATTGACTGTCAGGGCGATGGACTCTTAGGGCTTCAGGACCTTTGACGGTTAAAAAGCTGATCAGAATCACCTGTAGGGCAGCAGGTTCCATTCCCAGCACAGTACCGGCTATTACATAGTTATCGTTCAAAAAATTTACATTTACAGAAAAGCTTTAACCCATTAAGTGGCAGCACTCTCCTTAATGAGCAAAAATTGTCTGACCACATTTGACAGAAAAAATAAAAAAGTAAAGCAAATTGCCACTTAAAGGGTTAATATTCTGTTCAATGTAGAATCTTTACAAGTAAAATATACTGCATGTATTAAATGTATGTAGTGTCACTTCTCAATCAAACATGTCAAGCAAGTCCATTAGTAAAAATTTAGTACAAAACAAGCTGCATACCACAAGTCGGCAACTCCATCCCTTGCATGGTTTGGTAATTCACAAAAATGCTCTCCAGCAAAAGAATAACATTTTCCAAATAGACCATGAAGTTCTTAGAATGCCATTAATGATTACATATAATACCACTTGTTTTGACAACTTGCCTTCTCCTGGGAAGCTTTTGTTAAATCCATATATTAATGAGAATCCCTAGTAAGAAAAAAATATATAAGGTTGATATATAACAGCAGCAAATTATTGATTGATGTTTGTGATGTTACTCTGAGTGTGCATCCACCCCGGCCAAGCTGAAAAGTTAGTTTGGGCACGGTGGGAATCGAACCTGCGGCCTTTGGGATACTAGTCCAATGCTCTGCCAACTGAGCTACATGGTCAAGTCTGTTCGAGTTGATGATATTTTGGAACTGAGTCTAGTTCCTTCGATATCAGTCTACAGGGGTATATTTCAATGATAAGATTATTTTGTGTGTGTTGGTGTCATGTACTCAGGTGAATATATGATGTTTGTGATGTTACTCTCACCAGTAGCGTAGCCAGCCCGACTATTTGGTCCCGCTATGCAAATATTTTCATGTTCATTGACTGTGAAAACAATCAATTTCTAAAGAAATGAATAATGATAATAATTTTGAATTTGCATAGCGGGACTAAATTGTCGGGCTGGCTACGCCACTGACTCTCTCTCTGAGTGTGCATCCACACTGGGCAAGCTGAAAAGTTAGCTTGGCCACGGTCACAGACCTTTCGATTCCCACTGTGGCCAAGCTAACTTTTCAGCTTGCTCACAGTAACATCACAAACATCATATATTCACCTGAGTACATTTTATAACACCAACACACACAAAATAAAAATTATTGATTGATTGACAATGAATTTGCTATTTTTGGTTGTTTGCATATATACAAAGCAAGAAATACAAAATTCAAATGCTTTTACTCATTTAATGTAAGCATGCAATTGAACTAACATCATCCAAATAAATACAACTTTTCTGGTAAAGGGTGTTTAAAATAGAAGTGCATAATTGACCCAAAATTCATTGTCCCAAAATCTTGCTAATGCCAAGCTAGGATTTTCCATATAAATTATATACAATCACCCACAATTTGGCACGGTATTACCCCTGGGCCCAGCTGGGTAAAAAGATCTCTGTGATTGTTTTTGTCAGTTTATACATTTCGAGACTGTCTGCAAAAGTATGAGTGATTGATCACTTGTTGGTTCACTTTATTGGGAAATGTGCTTGTACTATATAACTCGGTCTGGGTGATTTGTTTTGGCAAGCCTGCCCATCTAAAGAGGCTCATGTAACCAGACATTCATCCAGGGAAAGCGAGCTATAGCCAGGTTACCTGGGTGGCTCGCCTCTATATAAGCAGCCCCTTACACATGTTTTAGGCTGACTGATAGCGGATAGGAGGGCTACCATAGCAAGCACAAGCCATACACTGGGTAATATTAAATGGGATGGGCTATTGCAATGCTGTCAAATGTGACTGCATTTCAAACAGATCACATATATATTAATTAAAGTATACATATTTAACACGAAATACAACATACATGTATATCACACAAAGCCCCGTTTACACGAGCAAATTTTATTTGACAAATTTCATATGTCAGAGATATTTTGCTCGTGTAGATGATAAATTTGTGACAAATTTATTTGAACAACAAATGCTTTTGATGAAATGAAATTTGTCAAATAAAATTTGCTGGTGTAAACGGGGCTAACAACACAAATAAGTAGAGACTGTAGATTAGACTTATGGACTTCTGCTAATACAAATTAATCGAAAATTAAAACTGAACGTCTAGATCGGCAAATCGGCGGCGAAGCGACTAAAATACAAGCCTTCGTCTTCGATTTAAAAATATAACTATACAGTATATCAAGTAACTTTCCGCACACAAATAAGTAAATACACAATAAACATACCTTTGAAAACAAATTCCATGTATCTTATTAGGTCTTTGGAACTTTATAAGTAGAAAATTTGAATAAATATCATTCCCTTTGAATGTTTGCTCTCGAAGGATTGAACTTGGCGCTTGGTCTTTGTGTGAACTAGATCGAATTACTACAACACGTGATATATTCTAAGCATGCTAATTGGTTGAAAATCTGCAACTTCCACTTGTCGCAAATTATATTCAACAGAATTCAGCAGCAGAACATTCCACACGTTCAAATTACAGATTTAGGCAGCAAATAAAAAAATATAGATGACTCGCTGACGGCAATTTCTGGCTACATTCGATCGCCGCGTGCGACGGAAGCCGATATACAGTATAATACATCAATGGCATCAATCTGACTTAGCAACATTCGAGTAACCAAAAACGTAAAATTAAAAAAAAAGACTTTATATCTCGAACTTCGTGCTTTTCGCATCTGACTGTATTCAATACTATAATAGAGTATAGCCTCCAGCAGAAAAACTCTTGGATTCTCAGGCACATTAATTATATATTGTAATAATTTACTCCAGTCCACAACAATTTTACTCTTTTTTGGGAGTTGAAACGACCCCTGGAGTAAAATTAAGGAGTACAAATTACTCCATAATTTCTACTCCTAAAAGCGAGTTTAGTTTACTCCTCCAACGGAGTTAAATTGACTCCTGATGGAGTAAATTGTAGAATGCGCGCCGAAGTGGAGTAGTTTTAACTCTATTTTGGGAGTAGATTTTACTCCACAATTTTTACTCTCCCGAGTTGAGTAGTTTTAACTCCTATGGTGGAGTTAAAATAACTCCTTGAAATTAACAGTGTATATACCATCAGTTACCGTGTGCTGAATTTATTCCCAAAGTTAAGTTCCCGTAAAAGAGTAATGGAGAAAAGGAGATCTTGAAATTGACGTTTGTGCCGCACCGCTAACCGCAAAGTGCAAACCTCAAGTCGCATTCGAAGGTAAGATCTGCCACTGTTTGAAAGCTAAGTAGATAACTCATATTTAATGCAGAAATGACTCTAATTTTGTAAAGCTAGTTGTAGTTTGCCATTATTTAATTGTGGTTGGCAGTCTGCCGTACACGATACTCAATCTTAATGTCCCTAATTTCTCGGTTATACAACGGCATATATTTTTTTCTCTAAAGAGGAGGTACTTTAATAGATTTGTTCCAGGAGGTAGCTAACTATAGCTGAGGGGTATTATTAGGCGAAGGCAAACGGAGTCTTCGGGGTCCTCACTTCCAGTAGTTTCAAGGAGGAGCTCTTAGTGAGCTCCATTTATTTCTTGGGCAAGAACTAGGGTGAAAATTGGCGGAAATTCACGCTCAGTTCCAGTCCCTTTCTATTGTTTTGTCCGCTCCGCGTTGACACAAACGTACAAGAGGTATGCCGCAATGGCGAAATTTCGTGGTTTTACTTCGATTAAAGAATAATATCATGCTATCGTATACTGATAACTTCATTAATAATATACATAAAGATATTACTCGACTGTGATTGGTTGATTTCAGTGCAGTTAATCCCAAACAGCAGTGCAATTTTCTGTAATCACAGTGCAATTTTCTGTAATCACAGTGCAATTTTTTGTAATCACAGTGCAATTTTCTGTAATCACAGTGCAAAAATCTGTAACAAACTGATCTGATTGGTGGAAAAACATTGTGATGATTAAGTCAACAAATCAGTTTAAAGCAATTTAGTTTAAAAGAAGTAACGGCCGCAGATTGCTTGAAAACAAAACAAACATGGCGCCGCGCTACACAAAGTAAAAGTTGCCTTCGCGTGGAAAATATGGCTTTTATCTTTATTTTTAAATGGAAAAGCATTTACCTTAAACAACACTAACAAAAATTACATAGTTGAGTGGAATTTTCAAGCTGTTAGCGTTGTATAATGTGATATAATTTGGCCAGGAAAACTTTGCCAGTGGAATGTTCGCTATAAACGCGTAAGTTAAAACTACAATTGTCTCGAACATTTTTATGTAAATTATTAATAAGTAATAGCATGGTTTCTCGTGAAATTTGGATAAACATGCACTCGTGAGTTCTTCCAAGACCTCAAATAGCACTCGTCCTTCGGACTCGTGCTATTTTGAGGTCTTTCAAAAACTCACTCGTGCATGTTATATCCAAATTGCACTCGAAACCATGCTATTACCTATACTAACGATACGATCCCTAGTAAAAACTAGAATTAGCAGGAACAATGGTAATGACGACTGTTTACGACAATCGCAGATTTTGATCGTCCATTTCCGCCATCTTGGCTTCACGTTTCTTATAGGCCGACCGATTGGAGTTCTGGCAGATACATAGAAAATCTGAGTATCGGGATGAAGTGGAGGTTGATTCGGCCGGTTGGGTTTTGGTGGTGCGCAATTGTCAGAGCAAGCCCTTCACTGCCAAGATCGCGAGTTCTATTCTCGCTTCGGACACTCTACCGAAATTCATGGGTTTTCTCCTGGTATACCGCCTGGTATTTTTGTTCCCTCCCGCTGGGGCTATTGACACGATGGTTGGGAATAAGCCCCAAACTGATCCTTCCGCCTTAGATGTGCTCCGTAATCAGAAATGACTCATAGATTCCCTGAGACAGCTAGCTATCGTCTCGCTCAGGTTGATCTGCGTCCTTCGCAAATCGGCTTAGCTCCCAGATACAAATATCAGGATGATTATATATAACACACACCCTCTTGCTTACTTGATCGTAGAAGATACTTAACAGAGGATTAGCAGTACATTTTAGGATTATAAATTGCAGCGTGTGGTGTCAAAATGTAGCTTTATGGGAATAATTCACTCACCTTGTTTTGTATAATTGGAACAGGCAAAGAAACAACAAGTATTCCGAGAAGCACCCCAATAGCACCAAGAAGTTTTCCTGAGGATGCGACTGGGACGTAGTCTCCATATCTAGATAAATTTTTAATTAAATTGATATAGGATAAATCGTATACGCTGTTACACGCGGTCCAAACTTTCACGTTTCTATGTGCAATAGATTTAATGCAACCTGCAGCAACTTGTAAAAAGTAGCCTTAAACTGCATGTAATATTCTGCATTTAAGGCAAAGTCGTCTGACATTGTCAATAATTGTTATCATGCAGCCATTAAATATTAAAGTAAACATGCATTGGTTGTGGAAAATAGTACGTTTAGTTCGTGGAACGTTCATTTAAATTATATTGATGTCACAGTTTTCCAAAAGCACAGTATTGTTTGTTTATTCAACACAGAACTTTAACTTGTGTTTCGCTTAAAAATTTACCAGCTGTTCTTTGATACTTACCAATTCCACGGTTTGAAGCATAGCCCTACTAACCGGCTCACATATGTATTATTCAGGTTTTGTTCACTTACCCCAGTGACGTCATGGTGACCACAAAATACCACATTCCCATAGGCACATGCAGGCATGAATCGTCGAGATGATATAACAATACTGACAGAACTATTATAGCAATAATACACGTCAGCAGGATCAGTCCCAGACCTCGCGCGGCTGACACAATTTGAGCAACAGTCTCGCACAAACGCGAAGAAGAATTAGCAATCTTGACAATACGAAACACCCTCAGCGCTTTAAACATGTCGTCCAGAGGTTCAGGAATGTTTCTAAATCCGAGAACAATATACAAGAACCACGTGATATAAGCTGGTACAAGCGATACAAAATACGTGACATTTGGTACACGACAAAAGTATTCCTTTCTCTTCGGCGCTTTTGCCAGTGTTACTGCAAATTCCAAAGTTAATATAACAACGCAAACTGTATCGAATATAAAAAATGACTTTGCGTATAACTTGCCGCATTTTTCAGATTTGGTGCTGCATGGTAAAGTTTCAAGTATCATGCCCAGTATATTGAATACAACACAAAGTAATACCACGTGAGTCACAGCTTTTGACTCTCTCGTTGGAGAGCCAAACAGCAATTCTCGAAACCAACTGGCATAATTTGGTGATCTTTCAAGAGGAGTATAGTTGGTCGCGGATGTGGTAGATGGACGTGCAGGTCGATTTTGTTTAGCCAACTTCGTTGCATTCGTGTTGTTCTCGTACTCCAGATGAAACTCTGAATAACAGCAGTCTTTTATGATGTCCAGTGGTATTCGAAAGAACTTGAATTCATCGATCAGCGCTTGGATGCATTCGTCCATGGGGAAGTGGATTTTGTCGTGTGTGTAAAATTTGAAAACATACCTATTAAAAAGAGCACTGTTGTGATTGGATATTGTAGCTGTGTTTGCACACTGTGTGCCTAGATTTGTGTCAGTGGTATTTCACTCCAAAAAACCAGTACAGTCTGAAAAAAATTCCCCTAATAATCTGGAAAAGATCTGGTACAATTTGGAAAATTAATTATATCTGTCAAAATCCAATTTTAAAAATCCGCTCAAATCTTAAAATATCCGAAAACAATCCAAAAAAGTTGAATTAAATGTCCAAAAGTCCCGTACGCTTTAATGTACAAACGCATGATGAAATTTAATAGAAAGTAATAGCAAACGCTGAATCTCGCCCAAACCGAGTATCGGGTTCTCGTCCCATATGAACAGATTCTTAATAGATGCTATGGATTACATTCAGTACAAACACTGTATATACAGCGTACCAACAGTGTAATTCATAAAGAAGAGTACGTGCATTATTGAACTTACAGCTTTAGTATTTTTGCACAAGTGAACATAACAAATCCTATACAAGTTGATTGGTCAAATTTGACGTATTAAGCTGTTAATTATATTCACCTATAGGTGAATATAACAAAAACGAAATTTTCAAAATGGCGGCTAGCCGTTTTGTGGAAGTTACTGATAAAGAAATAAGCGAAATTAAAATACTGATTCAGTCCCAAAGAACACTCTCGGTGATTATCGGGGAATATTCACCTCGACTTCGTCTCGGCGAATATTCCCCGATAATCACCTCGCCTTCGGCGAATACTTGTTAAATATGTTAATAATTTTGATTGAATAATGGTGCTTTTATAATTATATAGCATATCAAAAAATATAAAACCCTATATGCATGTTTACGGAGTTCACGTAAAATTTCAGAAGTACGATTTCAGTAATAGCGGTAAAATTTCAGAAGTACGATTTCAGTAATAGCGGTAAAATTTCAGAAGTACGATTTCAGTAATAGCGGTAAAATTTCAGAAGTGCGATTTCAGTAATAGCGGTAAAATTTCAGAGGACGATAAGTATGACTGTGTAGCTGCAGCTGTAGCCTGCACCGCAGGCGCAACGGGTCGTAAAATTTGGATAGCCATAATCTGAACGTAATTTATCAAATATCTCCACAGAATATAGATATGTCGGTAGATGCCGTCACAGTTCTTATCTTATTTTGTTTAACAGCAGGAATCTTTCGGGATAAAGTGCTATGGAACGACGCCCAAATTCAAACGCGATAACCGGCAGCCAAAACCACAGTAATGCTACACCAGGTGATCATATGACTATCAACTTTTTTTTAAATTATGATTGATCAAAAATGGAAATATAAATAAGCCTGTCTACGTTTCTCGTTATAGTTTATAAAACACATGCACGGACATATTGAATTCACAAAAAAGAATTTGTCATCTGGATGTTTGTAGTGAGTGTTATTATTATGATAAGAAGTAGTAAATGGCCAATTAAATAAACATGAAATATGTCTGTAAATTAGATGTTAATAGTGCCAATAAATCCCGAACAAGCTATTTGATTTTTTTCTTATTGCATGATTACAGATAATTAAATCTTTCTACCTGAACATTTCTGGGTCACGATCAAAGAAATATTCATTTCTTTTCTTATCAAAATGTCTGTCTATTTCTTGTGTTGCAAGCAAGGTGTCAGGGTAAAGACGGATTGTTTTATAAGCGATAACAAATCTTTCTCCCCCAACATTTATAACAATCTTCATCTTGTTCAGTTGTTCCTTCACACATCTTTCTTGTGTCGTTTTTAAGTTGAGTAAACTCTTCCCCGAAGATGGAACAGACAGGAAATTCGATGTCCAAAACACCGCCTTCTCAATGGAACTATCACTCTCCCGTAGAAAGTCCTCTTGGTGGAAAATGGCGCGAAAATTTGGTTTCCGCTTTTTCCATCTCTTCTTAAGAAGCGACATTATGAAATTGATGCTCATGTGCGCGACCAACATTTGCTACATGCTATGTCTATTTTGTCGCTGATTTTTGTGTGAAAACGTTTCTTATTTATACAATACTAATAAACAATGGCCAAATTAATTCTTAATTTTCTGTGGTTTTCTATGCGACGTTTTATAGCATGTTTGCATATGGAAATGATGATGTTTATATAGAATGGACAATAAAATACTTTGGCAAAATAGTGTTTATTATATGAATGACATAGGAAAAATATTAGTATAATAATATTTGTTTAAATTAAGTTAATTTCTTACGTCCACAATAAAGGTCTTCATTCATTTTAAATTTTAAGAAAACAATGTTTGCAAGAAAACAATGTCCATTTTGACAATGTGGTTTACCTTAGATTTCAATCTGTATTCTTTAAATGTAATATATTTTTTGATACATGACTATCAGTTCAAGTGCACGGCATAAGTAAATTACACAGCATCATTTAATGGTATATCAATTTACCAGAAGTTGGCTTGTTTGGAGGATTACACCTATACACTCTGCAGTCTAATCAACATAAATTAGATTACAATAATCGCTATATTTGGAGCCAGAGGTAATCGACTCATGCAGTCAGATGAAAAAAATTATGAGAAATAAATAATAAATTAGAGGATCGTTCATTATTTATGCTATACAAGTTAGCACTTACAAAATTGTTTACCCAACCATTTTGAGGTCCCAAATCTCTTCCCCGATCATGTACTAAATTCAATATTTTATATAAATGCTACTCGTCGTATAAACAACACTCTCATAAATTTTAGGATAATGCATTGCGCGCATCAAAATCAAGATTCTCTCAAGTATTTAGAACGTTGAAGCTCGCTCTGAATAACCTAAAAATCGGAAAAATGAGAAAATTTTTGCAGCTATAAAATTAGTTTGCCCTTGAGCTTACAGCCATTATTAACATTTTTAAAGTTCTGGGTTCCCTCATTATTATCACAGAGAAGAGATATACCGAGAGGAAACATGCGGCAAATTGTGTCACGCCGATATATTCAGTCTATAAACTATAGAAAATTATATTAATTCACTATTTTATTAAATTTTGACCATGCAGAGGAAAAAACTATACATATTATACAAGTATTCATGTTTTTATATGCAAGAATTATATTTTGAGGAATTTATATCATTTGATTGTTTTTTATACATAAGCATCTGAAATTCCCAGCCAGTGCTTTTCACGATTTTAATAAGGAGTAGATAGGGAAAAAACAAACTTTTGCAAAATAAAATGTTATGTTAACACTTTTAATAAAAAGAAATCCATGAAAGTGATCGCTTACCGTTATTGTACAATAATTTATTGAACAAAACTTCCATGGGTATCTCATTTTTAAATAAAAAGCGATTTTCACCTTTCGAACGGCGTTTTCCCTAGCTTTTGCTATGAAATTTCAGCGACGGCACTGGCTGGAAGGTTTTGCGTTGCGCGTGGAACGCGTGACACAAAAATTGAGGTTATCGAGTGTCAGTTTCCTCTCTGTATATCTCTTCTCTGTGCTATTATTGTCTGAAACGTATTCTAGCTCGAATATTAATTACATTAAAGCATTATCGTGGTTTCATAGTCAACGGCCTTGGGTTATTTCCTTTAATCCTTTACCTATACAATTTATACTTTGTACTTAATGAAAGACGCTTTAATTCATTTTACCCATGATCCTTGAAGTGAGTGGAAACTTACCTCATTTCTCTTCGGTGTCACTCCAAGGCATAAATAATAAATGGTCCCTAAATTTGTTTGTGTAGTTGCAATTTAGGAAGTGGCATCATCATTTTGATGTTCATGTTGAGGAAAAGTTCATATAAACTGGTATTTTGATATCAGTGACACCATGCAATCTTCGCACGCTTCGGAGAACTATGTTATGCAGTTGGATAACATATACAGTTGTTATCGGTAAAGTTGAGAAGCTTTGATGTTTCGATCAAATATATGGCCAATAAGTACTATAAAATCGATCTTACGGCATGCGTTACATTTTGCGTTTCATATAGCAAAGATTTAGACCTTAGGGCCGGCCCCCCAATAATTTACTAATAATCATTATTTTTTTCAAAATCATGCAGACCGTTATCATTTAAGTAATATGTCTTTAAAACACGGACAATTGATTAAATTTAAGCGGCTAGATTTTCCATGACAAGCTGCAAAGAATGAATACCCATTAATACCCATACTTTCCTGCAACTTATCCAATATATAGTTAATTAAATACGCCTTCCGTTTAGTACTACTAAATTATAAACAAATTGTAAATTTCGACCTACTGAAACGCTGTTTTCTGACCACCAGAAATCTGTCAAATCTTCCCCAAAGTCCAGGAAATGACATTTCAGAGACTCTAAATTTAAAAATTTCCTCGGGCCTTCGGCCCTCGTTTACAGCCACCCTCCCCCAATAAAAAAGTTTCCTACGGCGCTGATTTATATATACGTTCATAGTGACGGGCCCTGCGAAATTTCTCCACAGCTCTGAGCGTATACGAATCACATACATTTGAACTGTGGAGTTATCAGCCGAGAGCGCAGCTCGAGTGTTTTATATCTGACAAAACACGATCTGCGAATGTTTTAAATGGTTTAAAAACAACCCATCTGATGAGTTAGTTGGCGAAGTGATTTTAAAACTAAACATTGTCTATGCCGAGAAAATCAAAGCTAAATTTATGTAAATAAACATGATTTTTTATTACATATGTATAAAACCAAAGACACGGCAGTGATTACTTTAATTTGTCAATTTCCCTCATGAATTATTAATGAGTTTTTTTAATTATAAGTAATCCCTATTATTGAACTCCAATCTGTATTATTGGACTCCATTAATATTATATAACGGCTGAAACTAGCCTCCTCCGCAGGCATCTCGTAGTTCACGTACTTCAGAAAGTCGAGATGAGATGCGAAAGGTGAGATGCCTGCCAAAACCCGACATGGTTGAGCCGTTCTGCGCATCTTGCTTGCGCAGCGATTTCGTCTCTAGGGTATGCACGTGGGGGAGGATTTGTCATCCAAGATGGCGGATTGCATGGAGTGAAGAATTATGAAAATTAGTGAATTTATAGTTAATACGCTCGCTAAAGGCGGCTAAACGATTAAGAATACAGCTTTTGTGGACAATTGAAAGAATCTTAACCCGGAAATTAAAATTGTCATCAAATAATTTACATGTTGTCAGTTGACATATATTTTTGTATATCTGTAAAAATCAAGGTTGACGTATATTTTTGTATAAGCTGTAGATAGAAATAGAAATCTTGTTGTAATCTTTTAAGCACTATAAAGATAGACTTTGTGTTAACATCACAATGAAATGCATTTAATTTCATATAATATATTTTTGGATCAATTATAGTTGTTTCCTGTTTTTAAAATAGTACAATTATCATGTACAGTTAGTTCGATCTGTCTGTTCATGGTTGTTAGAAGCAGGACAAAATTATCCTACATATGATGTGTAGAAATGTAAAAAGATAAAATATATTTCAGCTTGATAATTGTGGACCCATTATTAATTGAAACCAAGGCAAGAGCCAGATTGATTTGAGTGAAAAAGCCTTGGTCTGGTGTTTGGTTGTCAGATTGGCCGAGTATGCCAATCAGTGAAGCAACGCCACTGTCTGAAGTCTAAAATTAGCTGGGTTCACTTACTATATTAACTATCAGGGACGTCGCTACCGGGGTGTGTGTGAGGGGGGGTGTAACCCCCCCCCCCAATAATTGAAACGTTGGTCAAAGTTGGTCAAAATGGAACTGGTATTTGCTCAAAGTTTGTCAAAATGGAACTAATATTTGCTTAAAATTTAAGGTCAAAGTTGGTAAATTGTGGTTAAATATTGGCAAGCCTTGCTTATTTTGGTCGAAAAATTTATAAATATGCTTATATTAGTCTGGAAAATTTTTTTACCCCCTGTCGACAACATTTCCGGGTTTACGACTTGGTCAAAATTTTATTAAATATTGATCAAAACATGACGACACCCCCCCCCAATGTTGATGCCTTAGCGATGCCCCTGCTTACTATACTATGTCTTGTTTCATGTGTGCACTAGTGTCCAGTACCTGCATGGTGTGAATTGCATTGTACAATCCAGCAGTTAAACAATAACATGGTAGATGATTATAATAATAATTTTTTAATTTTTTTAATCCAAATGAAGATGTTGAATTGTCAGGATTTCTATGCAAGAAACTAGGTGCTATTTTGCATGTCTGAGATGGAGACTAAGTTGCTGCATCCTAGAAAGTGTGAACAGCATGGTTTACATTGTACAATTAGCAGCTTCAAGGCAAAACACATGGACAAGCAACCATTGTCAATAATAACATTGATCAAGCATGTCATAACCTGCCAGATAAAATAGTGACATAATTGAACATGGCAAGCATTTTGTTCTGCTGACACCTTCTTTACAATATAACATGTTTTTAATGGATGAAAATGGGATAAAAAATAAAAGTAGTGTAAACTGTTGTCTATGCTCACAATTTCCCTGTGACTTATTTTTAAATCACATCACCTTTTATCAGAAATTGCATTGCAAGTTGCAGATTTACTAGAGGGGGGTGCACCCTCCAAGCCCTGACGGGAGAGGGTGAAGGGGGTGCTTTTTTCATGATAAAGCAAAAAATAATAGACAAAATGAGATACAGTAATTTGAGCAATAACATCAATGATAAGCAAACTGTGAACAACAATTCAAATTCAAATGTAGTATGTTGATGGGCGAGTGGCACACATGACCGACACAACTCTCCACCAGAGCTTCAGTGGCGCCGCCAGCTCGATAATTGGGGGGGGGGCGGGGCGAATATTCATATCTTCGTGTTCTGCATTATTAACTTCTTTTGAAATTGATTGTTTTTATGCTCTGTGAACACAAATATATGAATATTCGCCCCCCCCCCCCAATTATCGAACTGGCGGCACCACTCGGCGCAGAGCTTGCAGAGCAGCCCCCTACCAGATCATGCTGGATCGATCCCTGTATTATTTTATTTACACATGGAGGTGTATCTCTTTTGGTGGCGTAAAGGCATGTTTCTTGACACAAGTGACAATCCAAATTTTTAGATGGCTGTTTAAAATTTTAGTCAGCTGGATGGCAGGCTGGTTAATACCATACAGTAAAGCAGTAGAATAATCTTGAGCATAACATCTAACATAATACAGCAACAATATAAATTGTATAACTTTGCTTGATTTATAGTTACTGAATATATAAACACTTCTTACATTTGGTCAACTTGCACAATAGTTGCTTGAAATTTGTGTTACATGCACAGGTCAGCACTATAAGCAGTTTACTTAGCGTTTACATAGTTGTTTACATACTGTATATGTACTCAACAAATCCCCGAGATATTTCTCGCTATAGTATTTGCCTTTTGAAAGTGCTGTAGAAATTTATATCTATAAATTTTGTTTCTAATGAATTCCATACGTCAACTCCTTTATTTGAGAGAGAGTGTTCTACATAATTTGTTCTTTTATAACATTTGTGAAGTTTTGATGCATTTCTCGTGTTATATTGATGAATTTGGTTGTTTGTCACAAAATAATATTTAAAAAATTCTGGTAAATTATTAAGATGGTATCGAAACATAAATAAAGCAGTTAAATAGTTGTTGATTTTGAAGATGTTGAGGATATTTAAATTTTTGAAAATTGTCTCACTGTGATCAAAGTAAAATTTGAATGCCATTAATCGCACTATTTTTTTTTGTATATTCATTATTTTTTTAATTCTGTTTTTGTAAGTATTACCCCATGTTAGGTTGCCGTAAATCAAGTATGGATAGACTAATGCATAGTATATCAGTTTTACAGTATTTCGGTTCACGAAATGTCGTATTTTAGCTATTATACCAGCAGCTCTAATTAATTTGTTTGCTACCTTAGCTATATGATCTTTCCAGGTCAAACATTCGTCAATGACAATACCAAGGGATACTGTATTTTTAACTTGTTCAATATTATTACCATTAATGTTAATTTTAATGTCTTGCTTTGATTTCCCCCAAAGGATTAATATTTGATGTTATATGCATGTAGGATACAGACCAAATATAAATTGAACGGTTGCAAAAATTCTTATAAATTCCATTCACATTTCATACTTCGTCTTTCGATACGATTTACATAGTTTCGGCGTGGTTTGACCATCTGTAATTCGTTAAATTCCGGCCATCCGTTGTAAGTGCAAAATAATCAATGTTTCATTCATATTTGTTTCAATTTGCAACATAAAAATGATATTCTCGATCGATATTTTTTCGAATTGTGTCTGAATATAAAAAGATCGTATCCTATGGCAGTAGGGGTAACACAGCTTT